>VZQC01010587.1:424799-597013 GCA_009823505.1 Rhizomys pruinosus | reverse complement strand
ACAAACAAAAACCTAAGAAAAAGGGGGATACGATAGATATGAACCTTTTTTGTCAAAAAAACCTTGCAATTCAAATCTTAAACTAACAATGGGAGAAAGATTTGCATGTTCAACAGGTCAAATTGTCACCAACTATGCGTCTGAGTAAAGAAAGATACAGCTTTCATTGAGTAGATGTACCAAAAGTGCCAAATGAAAGGTTGGCCCGTCTGAACAGTGAAGAGGAAGAAAGCCTTCAGATTGCTCATAAACATCAACCCCTCTGTGGATCCTCGCTAGTAACAACTATTTTTTAATGAATCCTAAAACTTACTTCTAGGTGCTGCAAAGAGGTTTTAAATACGAGAGACTTTCTTACCTACCCCCCAAGAACGGAGAAATATACATGATGAGGTCGTTCTCCAACTGTAAATATGGAGACAGCTATTATAGAGGTACTAACTTATAAAACTGGTAAAAACTGCTTCTTATAACTTGATAATGACAGTAGAAAGTGAGGGGAAGGATTGTTCCTGATTCAGAACAAATATATACTAAAAGTCTTAAGCTATGCACTTAAGCAAATATATAATACAGGAGTCTGACAACAACAATGGATATTTCTAATCAAGGAGATGTTGCCAGGGGACCCAAGCCCCCACAAAAGTAAAGGCTCCTTGCTCTAACTGGGATACCTGCAAGAACCAGCGATAAGGCCATGCTGTCGAAGACCGATGTAACATGGGAAAGATGTATTGAGACCACACATGCAGTGTAGAGATGGTCTCTGGAATACCAGAGGGTTACCAAAGGCCACTAAACTAATAAAGCAAATAGGGGTCTCCTTGAGCCAAGCAAGACTTCCTCCTCCACACCAGCTATCCTCACCTGCCTGGAAATCTGTCGCAGAGGTGAACAGAAAGTGACTAATACAGTAATTTGGTACTGGAAGTGGGGCTGTTGGCTGTGGAACCTGACCATGTGGATAGTTTGGAGAAATGTGGAAGACTTTGGAACTTTGGGCAGTAAAATCTGTTAACTACTGTAGCAGAGCTTAACAAGCCATTCTAGTAGAACCTGAAGAAAGCATGGCTGCAAAATGGAGTTCCAGAGTGAAAATAGAGACTTAGGCAGCAACTGGGATATTTTGATAAAGAGTGGCAGCAGTTTGCCCACAGCGCCAAATGCTTTGCCTGGTGCTAAGTTGAAAATCAATGGATTAATGTTTTAGCAGAGGATATTTCAAGACAGCCACCATGGAAATGGGGTGTGGCTTTTAATGGTGATATTGTGCAGATCTACAGTGAGAAGAGCAAATGGGGCAGAGAAATGCAGAATGTACAGTTTGGATGTAAAACCTCACTAGGAAGTTCAAAGTGGTGCCAAGGCATGTGAAAGGAGAGAGACACCCTTTCTTTTTTTTTTAAATTTTTTTTATATTTTAATTTATTTCTGTTAGTGTATGAATGTACTGCCTGCATGCAAGTCTGTGCACCCATGTCCGTCAATGCTGCGGAGGTCGGAAGAGGTCTCAGATTCCCCTGGAGCTGGAGTTCTCCTGGAATTGGAGTGTCAGACGGCTCTCGGCCAACATTGGGTGCTGGGACGAACCGGGTCCCTCTGTAAAGCAGTCGGTGCTCTTAAACCGCTAGATCTTCTCTCCAGCCCAAGACTCCCCTTTCATAAGGAGACTAAAGTGATTAAGGAGTGGCCTGGAGATTTACAAGTAAACAAAAGAATCAGTATCTTCAGGCAAGACCACACCCTTGCAAATGTGGTTAAAGTAGGAGAGATTCCATCCCAACTTGCAGCCAAATTCGACAATTTCATTCATGTGGGTGCTGGCTTTAGAGGCATGAATTTGCAAGAGTGAAGCGGTCATCAGTTCTTCCTCCATGGTTTTCAGAGAGCTGCCAAGGTCAGGCGAGAGCAGCAGGGTGGTCCCTGGCATAAAGAAGGCCCTGATAGGACATTGCCATGAAGCTGTGAATGTAAAGTCTGGTTGGCAACAGAGACCCCAAAAAGACATTCGAGAGCGCAGACCTGTGAATAATTTGCCAAGGAAGCTGCTACAGGGAGTGGTACCCGGCTAAGAAAGAGTTGTATGTTGCAAGCAAAGCTACTGGACTTGGTTTTTGCTCCGGCTGGTTTTTGGTCTTGTTTTGGTCCAGTATATTCCTCACTATGCCTCTATTCCTCCCTTTTGGAATGGGATGTGTATTCAGTTCCACTTAAGTTGGGAGTATTATCTTGCTTCTTTGATTTTACAGGAGCTTACATTTAGGGATTGGCCTGAGTCTCAGAAGAGAATTTGGACGTGTATAGGACTTTTGAATGGCAATATGAAACTGAGTAGAGACTATGGGAGATTAAGGTGGACTAAATGCATTTTATAGGTCAGGAGCCTAGTGGTGGTTTGATGAGTGTCCCCCATAGGCTGTAAGTATTCAGAAGGTGTCTCCAGTTGTGTCACTGTTTTTGGAGGTCTTGGAAGGTGTGGGCCATGCTGAGAAGTGTAGTTATTGGGGGCAGGCTTAGTGAGTTACAAGCCTTTACTGAGCCTCGTGGTCTACAGTTCTCTGCTCTCTGCTTCTGTGCTCTTTGCGAGATGTGAGGCTCAGTTTGCTGCTCCAGTCTCCAGTCACCATGCCTCCCACCACAATGGACTTAATATACCCTGGAACCGTCAATACTCTCAAATAAAACTCTTCTTTTATAAGTTTCCTTGGTCAGGTGGTTTATCACAGCTACAGAAAGATGACTAATCACCTAATGAAGCACAAGCAATTAGATATATAGGTATTTAAACAGTACTAATTCTAATGGTAGGTTACTTTGGTATAGACACAGTGTTTGGATGGTAGTTAATCATGAATTACATTTTTTTCTGTTAAATATACAAGGTCTTACTGTGGTTATAACACTCCTTTTAATTAAGGATGTAAGCTTGTGGCATCAGCCGTGGGTAGTCCTCCAAGGAGAGAGCCAATAGATAAAGAGAGCCATGAAAAGCACCATGACCAAGAACTTATAAAAGGAAGAGTGTATTGAGCTTACAATTGAATGGAATAGAGTCATTGTGGCGGAGGCATGGCGGCTGGAGACTGGAGCGAGCAAACTGAGGGTCACATCTTCAAAGAGCACAGAAGCAGAGAGCAACTGTAGACCACGAGGCTTGTTAAACTCACTAAGCCTGCCCCAAAACGTACTTCCTCTAGCAAGCCATACCTTCTAAGACCCCAAAAACAGTGCCACCAACTGGAGACAAATGTACTGAATACTTAGCGCCTATGGGGGCCACTCATTCAACCCACCACATAGGATCGAAAGGTTATTCCTTGACAAATTGTCACGCCATGAGGAAAACAGCGAGAATTGACCAGAGTCCAAGACACAGCCCCAGAGAAAGTAGACTGTTTTGCTCTATCCACCGTGCCCCTTTCAAGCCTAGGACCAATATTTGCGGAAGAGGGGGCATGGTATAATGTAAGGGCTGTGATTGGGGTGAATGGTGAAACTACAGCAATATAGTCTGGACACTCATTTGATCAACTTGATTGAAATACAACGCCCCCCCCCACTGGATGGTGGGACCCATGGGCTGTGTGGTTTTGGGCACAACTGCCTGCAAATTGGTTTTACATGAAGGATGCTTGTGCTCATAAATTATCATTTATTGCTAAAAAATGAAAAAAAATACTGAAAGATGCAGGACAGTTATGACAGAATGCATGATCTGGGATGGGTGGGGTGGGATGGGGTGGGGGGAAGGGAAAGGGAAATATGCCTAAACTGAATCGGAAAATGATGTATGAAATACACAAAGCATCAATAAAAAAAAGGAAAGGAGAATGAGTCTAAATTGGACTAAAAAATGTTGTATGAAATACACAAAACATCAATAAAATATTTTATATAAAAATCCCTTGAGTTACAATCATCTTTTCTTCTCATGTGATTCTTTCTTTATCATGCTCATTCATAAAAATCTGACCATCCCTTACGGAAAACTGCTAACCTATAACGGAAATGTCCTGGATTAAAAATCAGTCACGGTGGGTCTGGAGAGATGGCTCAGCAGTTAAAACACTGGCTGCTCTTATAGAGGACTCAGATTTGATTCCCAGCACCCACTTGGTGGCTAACAAACCATCTGTAACTCCAGTTCCAGGGGATCCAACAGCTTCTCCTGGCCTCCTCAGGCATTGCATGACATGGAGCACTTACACACATGGAGGCAATGCAATCATACACATTCAATAAAGAATAAAAAGTAAAATATTTTTAAAAGTCAGTCACTGCATGACTTCATTTAAATTCAGGATCAGCAACCTGAAGTTAGCTTCTATTGCTAACTAGTAGTTATTCTAGAATTCTCTATTCTCTCACACTTTGCCTCTCCTATGCTATTATCTAAGTAAATTTCCCATCTTGCCCAATTTTTAACATCTTCACCTTCAGCTTAAGCTCTTCCCTCCAGTTTCACTGTGACAATTTAACCCACCAGAACAGAACTTTGACAAGTTTATAGAGCTATGCTCCTCTTCCACCTCTGCTTGTTGCTAGCTTGAATCATCAGATCTGAGGAAAGGTCAACCCTGCCACCCACAGGGCACCTTCCTATTGTTA
Source organism: Rhizomys pruinosus (assembly GCA_009823505.1). Taxonomy (NCBI): domain Eukaryota; kingdom Metazoa; phylum Chordata; class Mammalia; order Rodentia; family Spalacidae; genus Rhizomys; species Rhizomys pruinosus. Next base: position 592,405 of record VZQC01010587.1, on the reverse strand, counting down.
CCTCTAGCTTGAAGATATTGCTACCACATTGCCCTTCTCTCTTAGTATTGATTCCATCTCACCATGCTTGCCACCCTTTATGGATCATTTTTTATATCCACAAAGACTTTCCTATTCACTCAATATTTAAAAAAAGCTTTAAGCTCCAAATACCTCCCCATTTCTCTCCTCTGCTTTGAAAACTGTGCATGAGTTTCCTGCACTCACTCTCGCAGATCATCCCTTGCCCACATACAATTATAATTTGAGGATTTCAATTCTGTGAGGGCACAGAATGACTCCTGCCAAGGTCAACAAGGATCTCCACTTTGTTAAACCAGTGGTGGGTTCCTGGCCTAATCTAACTTATGTTGGCCCAGCAAATCACCTCCTTCTCTCTTAAACATAGGACTTCCAGGATCACACATATTGTGTAGTGGTTTTCTTGGTCCTCTGTCCACTTTTCATCTCTGTTTCTTTATGTTGCAGCGTTCAGCCAGTGCATCCTTTCCTATCCACTCTGACTCTTGTGGACATGATGGCTGTGTCAGTCCCTTACAGGGAATCATAATTGTCAAACATTAGGAGTGATGTTTGATGACTAAATGAATATAATAGAAAGATAGAAACCTTAGATAGTTGGTAAAATGAAATTACCCTGGATGTTCCTTTTATTTACAACTGTTTTTATTCAGTAGAGACTGGAGAACTACAATCTTTTTATACTGAGATAAATTTATTTGCAGTGTGAAGAGTACTGTGATTCTGCACAGTGAAGAAGTTGCTCAATTGCTAAGGTGTTGGCATCAGCAAGTGTTGCTAATTTTATTAGCTGGGGAATCTTAAATAGATGGATTCGAAGTGAAATAGGAACTTTCTGTATTAATCAATAAGATAAAAAGATTTAAAACCCTATAATTGGAAGTATGAGTAAGGTGTTTGAACGTGGTTGCATAGTATCTTTGGTTCTTGAAATACTTCTAAGATTATTCTGAGAAACTTTGGTATGTACTTAGTTTGATGTATGTATGAGCACTCATTTCTTGGTGTAAAACATACATAAAATATAAAATATTCTCTCAGTGTGCATGTGTTTATACTTTAGTTGACTACTAATATGATACATTTTAATTTAAAATACTTTTTCTTTTTTTCTATTACTTCTTTATTTTTTTCATTTAAAAAAATTTTTTTAAATTTTATTTATTTCTGTATGTGTTTTGAATGTACTGTCTGCATGCAGGTTTGTGCACCCGTGTCATGCAATGCCGCGGAGGTCAGAAGAGGGCGTCGGATTCCCCTGGAACTGGAGTTCTCCTGGAATTGGAGTTTCGGACAGCTCTCGGCTGCCATGTGGGTGCTGGGGATCAAACCCGGGTCCTCTGCAAGAGCGGTTGGCGCTCTTAACCGCTAGGCCATCTCTCCTTATGAGTACAAGCATCCTTCATGTAAAACAAATTTGCAAGCAGTTGTGCCCAAACCCACACAGCCCATGGGTCCCACCATCCAGCTGAGGGAGCTTGTATGTTCAGTCAAGTTGATCAAATGAGTGTCCAGACTATATTGCTGTAGTTTCACCATTCACTGCAATCACAGCCTTGCATTCTATCACACCCCCTCTTCCGCAGATTGTTCCCTAGGCTTAGAAAAGGGGCACAGGTGGACAAAAAGCAAAACAGTCTACTTTCTCTGGAGCTGTCATTTTGGACTCTGGTCAATTCTGGCTGGGCTGACAGTTTGTCCAGGAATAACCTTTCAATCCTACATGAAGCACAAGCAATTACATATATAGGTATTTAAACAGTACTAATTGTTATGGTAGGTTACTTTGGTATAGACACAGATATTTGGATGGTATGTTAATCCATGAATTATGTTTTTTTCTGTTAAATATGACAAGGTCTTACTGTGGCTTATAACATCTCCTAACCACTAGAGGATGTAAGTTTGTGGCATCAGCCATGGGTTATTCCTCCAAGAAGAGAGATAATAGCCAATTAGATTTGGTATATACAGGCATATGGTTGCCACTGCTGCACAGTATTGCCACCAGGTGAGGTGTAGCTGGTGCTGATGGAGGAGTCTTGCTTGACTCAAGGAGACCTATATTTGTTTTGTTGGTTTAGTGGCCTTTGGTAATACTCTCTGGTATTCCAGAGACCAACTGTACATTTGCAAGTGTGGTCTCAATATATCTTTCCATTGCTTACATCAGGTCTTCGACAGCAGGGCCTTATTGCCTCTCTTCTTGCAACTATCCCAGTTTACAGGCAAGAAGCCTTTACCTTTTGAGGGGGGGGGATTGGATCCCCTGGCCAACATCTCCTTGGTAGAATAATCCATTGCTGATATCAGAGCTCTCCTGTATTAATATATTTTGCTTAAGTGCACAGCTTAACGAGAATTTAGTATTATACTCTTTCTTTTCTAGTGTATGTGTGGGTAAGGCAAGCACAAGACCAAAGAGGTGATTTTGCTTTAATGTACATTTGATTTAAAATCAAGAGCAGTAGTTGAAAACTGAAGCTTCAAGTTGAATGCTACACAGACTAATCCAAATGACTAAGAAAATGGTAGTTCATAAAAATGAGACAAATCCCTCCAATGCCATCCAAACTACTATGGAACTTGAATGAAAAATAAAAGGTCTTAGAAGAATGTTTGTCACAGTGGGAGTCGAGCAGAGGTAGAAATTGTCCAAATGCAAAATTGTTCTAAAGAGCTGAGAAATAGACTGACCACCATGCCTTTCATACTTCTGGTGACAAGTTTTATTTAGGATGCTACAGATGTCTGAGAGTGTTTTTATTGTTGCAAACAAGGAGTTTTTTAAGTAATTTGTTGTAATTTACCCATGGACAGTAGTCAGTGATGCAACTGATCATAATGAACTCATTATTATGTTATGCAAGTTTAATAAAGTTGCTACTCTTCCCTCTGATCCTCTCTGGAGTTGGTTCCAGAGAGAGGTCAAAGTCTGCTCTCCATTTCTGAAAAGGCTCCTGAAAGGAGGGGATGAAAGGATGATTATTGATGTCCAGATGTTTGCCTGCCAGGGGTTTATGAAGAAATGGGGCTCCCTGATACTTCTTGCGTTACTTTCTCTGAGAAGGTATTAAAAAAAAAATCTTTTCAACTCAAATAGGGCACCCATAGACCAAACAAACAATGCTATCCAAGTTCAGTTTGGTGGACCAATGAGTGTATTGTGGATGTGAACAGGGAATATGTGTGAGAGGTTACAGTAGAAGCACTAGTGACGCATATACAGCTAACCACTGAAAAGAAGTCTCTCCATGGGGACGATAATTGACAGAAGCTGCTTTCCTGCAGTCCCAACCCCAGCCATCCTCCTACCTCTGTCAAGATCACAGGCAGCTTGGTAGAAGCCTAGGCAGCATGGCTGGAGGAGGAGAAGGCAGTGGGAGAGTCGGCGATGCTCTGATGATCCTTTATATCGAAGGGGCATATATGTTAGCAGGTCCAGTCTCTGTTGGTGGTCACAGCTGTTGACACACGATGGTCATGTCCAACCCAAATGCAATAGCCATGTGAGTGGAGTCCCTTCTCTCTTCTCAGTTTAGCAGCCCCCTTCCTTTTAAAAGCTGAATCAAATCATTCCAGACTCCAGGATTCCCTTCGCATGTCCTCCTCTCTTTCTGGGCTGGGGTTTTCTCCTTTCTCTGCATTCAAGCAACCTACCTGCCACTCATCACTTCCAACCCTTTGATCTTTAGTCCTCTTGTGTCTGTCTCCCCAGACTACAAAGAATCTGAAGCACCATCTGGTTCTTGCTCAGCTTCCCAAAGAAAGGGACAGCATGCAACCCACTGTAAGGCAAGGAGTGCCCTCTTTTATTGAATCTGACCCTGGGGTAAATATGTTCAACAATTACTTCATTAGATTAGTTATTGGCAAGACTATCACTATTCCTACATTCATGCTACAGATCAGAAAACTCATCCTCAAAGCATTTAATTGACTTGCCTAATGTCAAACACATTGAAGGTAACAAAATCACTACTAGACTTCTAGTATTTCATTTATTTTTAGACTCTTCTTAATCCCTTGGCTTTTTGAATGAATAATTCAATTCAGAATGGGGAGGGGGTATTTGACCCTGATCTGTAGGTCTGAGCCCAGGTGTTCGTAAACCCAAAGTTATCACTTCCTCCAAGTTTATTAAATCATCACTGAATGAGGAATGGCAGAATTTTCTTAGCAAGGTAAGGATCATTTATCAACCCCTTTTCTCTATGACCTAAGATGTGGAATGGGTGAAAGGAGACATCATTAAAGTTATATTCTCCGAAGAATTCATCTGAAAAATGTTTTCCTCTTTAGAGTGAGAAAGTCAGATCTAAAGCAAGAAGGAACAAGAAATTATATCTGTAAGAATTTTAATTTCAGCTTCTAAACAGTACTTTCCAAGTGGATGAAAAAGAATGAAAGATAAAGCCATTCTCATGTTTTCAAATCTTATGTTTAATAAAAATCAAATGAAATCTCACCAAATGGGTGAGTAGGAGTCAGATGTATAATTCAACTTCCTTCTGGCATGTGTGCCACTCAGATCAAATGCCTGGCATCAAATTGGTCTTTCTGAATATGATCTATTACCTCATGGAATGTTATCAATAGTATTTTTTCCTTTTTTGCCATGGAAATTTAAAGAAATAGGTTTTCAAAAGTAAATCTTCTGTCTCATTTAACAATCTAAGTGCAAATATTGAGAAAGAGAAAATGAATAAATTATTATACATCATGCTTTGTTCAAGCCTTCCTCTTTTTGGGCAGAATGAAGGTTAGTTCCTTTAGACTTAATACCACAGATGAGCTGATCCTTGGGTTTGCCTTCTAAGATCTTTTACAATAATGATTTATATTAAGAGCATTGGTATCATCACCAGGTGATGAATGACATTTTATATGAAAACACTGGATATTTGAGTTTGCCCTTTTATGACATCTAAGAGAAAAGGAGGGCATCAGGAAATATATAGCCCAAATAAGAGCAGTTGAAATCCAGGAATGCCTTTAAATATCATTCCATACAAATAGCTTGCTCTGTTAGGGAAGAGGTAAATAACATTTCAACTGTAGGGAAAAGCAAAATATTGTACTAACACTCCCTTCTACTCCAAAGCCCCAAACAGATGCTATTTTATACCATTAGAACATTGGCAATGATTAAAAATCATTAGATGTCATTAAAAACTGTTCTCAAGATCAGTGCACAAAAATACAGTATTTTAAATGCTGTACATGTTTGTGGCATTTTCTAATTTTTCTGTTTGAAATGGAGATTGCTTTCTTTTTTTTAAAAAAATGTGACCATGACATGAAGAGATTGCTTTCTTGAGTGCAATGAACAGTCTCTTCTTGCATCGAAGCGACAGGTTGTAATTGATCTTTACCATTATAGTTAATGAGCACCAGGAGGAGCAAAAGCCATTCAATTGTTTGAAATTATATGCAGATTTTAGGGTTTCTCTGGCTCTCTTTCTATGACAAAGCACAAAAACAGTACTTTTTTCTGAATCTGTTTGATTAGTTACTTTTCTCATTGCGTGACAAAATACCTGACAGAAACCACTTAAGGAAGGAAGGGTTTATTTGGCTCACAGTTCGAGGGTGTAACCACCATGGGAGGGAGACATTGCAGCTGCAGTGTGAGGCACCTGGTAACAAGGAATCAGAGAGATGCAGATGCTGGGTTCACTTGCTCCTTTATATTCAGTCTGGGGACACAGCCTTGCAATTGTGCTGTCCACATTTAAGGTATTTCCAACCCAGTTAACCCAATCGAGAAGCTCTCTCACAGAAAATCCTAGAATGTTATCTCCTAGCTGATTCTAGAGCTTGTGAGGTTGACCATCAATATTAACCATCACAATGATCTTTGTTTACTCTTTCTAGGAAGGAAAATCGATTGTAAATCTTACTCCCTGAGTGAAAGTAGGTAGTGCTGATCAGAAGTGCTCAAGGTCCACTCTGTGATACAGGAACGGAGCCTGTCAGGTTCACTGTTCCTTGGGTGTGAGGGTGCACTTAGCTTTTCTGAGCCTGTGAGTTCTCTCTCTCTCTCTCTCTCTCTCTCTCTCTCTCTCTCTCTCTCTCTTCTCTCTACTAATGTAGTGCATACTTAGTCTCCTCATTAGTTTTCAATGGAGACATGCACTTTTCTTCCTGCTTCATGCCCCACTCAGGATTTCTGCATGTTGAATATACTTGCTACAGTTCTCTTATTTTTCAATTAAAACATTGAATTTTGAGCATTTCTTATAATATATTAATAAAATTTGACCCCCATCTGAACCGGCATACCCCCCACTGAATTCCATGGACTCTGTTATATATACTAAATCCTATTAGGTCAAGCATTTGTACTTAGATGTCCCTCAGCCAAACTTCATCCACTGCAGTCTTAGTTAGCCTATGTAGAGTCTCTTCCTTAAAGAAGATCTACTTTCCCTCATTCAGTGCTAATTCACTTGTCAAAAGTTCCTTAGCTAGGGCTGGAGCCTGCTGCTCATTTCTGTTGTTCTATTGGGTTGTTTGGTTATTTTCTTGTCTTTTTTATTTTTGAGTTCTTTATATATTCTGGGTATTAATCCTCTGTCAGGAGTGTAGTAGGTGAGGACTTTTCTCCCATTTTGTGTGTGTTTCCTATTTACTTCCTTTCCTCTTTCTTTTGCTGTAAAGTTTTTTAGTTTAATGAGGTCCCACTTGTTGATTGTCAAGCTTAATGCCTGAGTAACTGATGTCTGATTTGGAAAGTCCTTTCCCGAACTTCTATCTTGGAGGGTATTGGCTATGTTTCCTTCTAGCAGTTTTAGAGTTTCAGGTTTCATATTGAAGTCTTTGATCCATTTGGATTTGAATTTGGTGCAGGATGAACCTCTTCTTGAGGTCAATAGAGGTTGACATACTTTTAGGGAAGAACTGAACGTCAATTTGGATATAGAGGTTTTGTGTGTCTTCAGGGTTACTGAGTTTTACATAAGGAAAGGCCATTGCCCATAGTAGGTAATGATCAGGAGGAAGATGTATATAGGGGTCTTTGTGTAGCTCCTTTACCTCTGTGCTCCCTAAATCCTGCCTGTTGATGAAGGAAAGATACAGTGTTGTTATATGCTCGGAAGGAATGGGGAGCTGCCATTCACATAGGATGTGACTTTTTCTGTGAACTTGACAAGGACACACAGCTTTGCTTAGTCAGACAGTATCCATGCAAAATTTCTTATAAAAAAGAAGCCTTGAAGTGTTCCTAAACCTCTCATTCATGATCGTAACTTTATAATTTTGACGTTTTTATTTCCCCATGTCATGAAAGTTTGTGCAGGTGAGTGCAGGTGGCCGTGGAGGCCAGAGGTATCAAATCTCCCTGGAAGCTAGAGTTACAGGGGTTTGTTTGCCATCCAACCTGTGTTCTGGGAACCAAACCTGGGTCCTCTGCAAGAGCAGTATGTGTTCTTAACCACTGAGCCATCTCCCCAGCTCTTGGTCCATCTATTAATAGTAATGACAGTACCTTTAGAAATGATAAAATAAGTAATGGGATCACGGGTTTCAGAAGTGCACTAACAGTCCATCCTGCAGAGACAGTTATAAAAACCCAGGATTTTGGCACGATGTTTGGAGTTGTGATAAACTTACAGAAAGTTAATTTCTTTTGACTTCTGCCAGTTAGTATCAAACTTACGATGCGTGAAATCATCTAATTCTCGATAATAGGTTTTCTATAGAGTTCCCAGTAGAAAACATTCATGCTCGAAGCATATGTGCCCAGGTCTCACAAAGCATAGGCACATTTATGCACAAGCAGGCAGACAGTTGTCTCCTATTAGTGCTCAGAAACAAAATAATTTTGAAGAAAGACAGGGGAAAATGGGCCATAAATTTGCTCTATCTTTTGTGAAGGCCTAACAAATCAACAGAGCTAAAAGTCTGGGATATACAGCATTTGCATATTGATATATCCAAACTTTTGGCAACTGAGACTTTCCCATCATCCCTGCTTTGTTCTTGTTGCTTCTTTCCCCTTGGAACTGTAGGTTTTATTTTTGTGATATGGGATGCCTGATAAGATCAGAATGAGATGAAAAATTATCCCATTTCCCAGTATGAAAGGATCAATTTTAACATATCAAGTTTGATGAAAGGCTGAGGAGATAAATGCATATTGCACACTGAACTGTCAGTAACTTATTCTCAATCTCATTTTCACCTGGTATTTCAGAGGATAGTCAGAATTTTATGACAGAATTTGAGGTTGGAATCACTTGGAGTCAAAGGAAAGGGCATCACTATGTTTTAGCCTGTGTCCTGATCTTTTAGAACATGCTGAGTGCTCTTAAAATAGTTAAGTCTCAGTTTCTTCTCCTTCTATTTTCCCTCTTTCTTTTCCAATACACACAATTTTTATTTTCTTCCTAGGGGACCAGGCAATTGCAATCTCTCTCAGTCCCTAATATTTTGCAGTCTCTATTCTAGGCATCTACTTCAGTTTGAGTTTTTATTTAACAGTGCTTGCTTATGTTTTTTTCAGATTTTAGAGGTAATTATTTTGCTTCAAAAATTTTATAAAGTAGAAAAATATACAAAGAATAAACTAAAAAAATAAAATTCCATTATTCAGAAATGATCAGAATACATGCCTCTCTCTCTCTCTCTCTCTCTCTCTCTCTATATATATATATATATATATATATATATTCTCATGTGTATGCACATATGTCTGTAAAATTGGAAATATACTTAAATTAACATTGAACTCACACATATCTTTAATAACCTCTGTGAGGTGAAGAATGTTCACTTCCACAAAACTGTTTCTTTGCATCTGAATCACTGAAAGATCTGTAAAAAATGCCCCAAATAAGATGTGTACTTCACCCTCAGATATGTGTAGCTAATCAGTCTCATGTGATGCATAGATAGTTTTAGAAAGCACTCTAGGTATTTGTATTTCTCTGCAGGAAGGGTAGGATCTACATTATGGGAAATTCTGATTTCCCCCTTGTCTTTTCCGTAGGAATAATGGTGCTGTTGCACACTCTGATCTGTCCTTCCAGGTTTGTCCAACTATTTGGCATTGCAGCATGACAGTCCACCTTACATAGTTCATGTTCAAGAATCATGCAATATAGTTACAAGACACATCTTCCAGTAAACAACTGCCCACCCTTGGTTATGCAGAAAACCCTAATTAAACTCAGTGGTCTTAGACACATAAACACACAAAAAAATGGAGTGGGACCTGTTGGGAATAAGAAGGGTTTCAGAGTCAGAAGGAGGGGCCAGAAGATAAGATAAAAGGGGGGTGAAAAGGATAAAATTGATTATATAGAAGTATAGAACTGTCAAACAATGAAATATCTTATAAGATTTTATCTAAGTTTATGATTTTTGTCTTGGCTGCATTCACTGCTTTCCTGGAGGATACAGGGTCACAATGGCCAATGGATTGTAGGATGGACACACCTGTGTCAATTCATCATATGTTCTGTTGAAGACTGGATTACAGTTTCCAGTTCTTCTCTCTGATCATTTTAGAGAATTATAGGCCCATGCTCTTTTCTCAATAACTTTCCAAAACCTGCATTACTGGAACAGGAGGAGAGAATGGAGGCCACCGGTCCTCTGAGATGAGACATGCTTTGACTAGTAAGTAGGAGGATACTGGACTTGGATAAGCAAAGACTGTGAGTCTGTGTGATAGCCAGCTGTACCAGACTGCAGTCCCCTTTGGAATAAGGAACTCTTGTGAAGCAGTTGGCCTTAGTACCCATTCCAGAGTATACAGGATTAGTATAATCATTAAGCTCCAAAGAAAGCCTAGTACTCTGGGTTGTTTCCCTGCTGACTCTGGGCCAATTACTGATTCTTTTTTTAAAAAAAATATTTATTCTTTATGTGTATGAATATACTGTTTGCATGCAGGTCTGTGCACCCGTGTCAGAAGAGAGTGTCGGATTCCCCTGGAACTGGAGTTAAAGATGGTTCTCAGCCGCCATGTGGGTGCTAGGGATCAAACCCGGATCCTCTGCAAGAGCAGTTGGTGCTCTTAACCACTAGGCCATCTCTGAAGCCCAAATTAATGATTCTTGAGTAATTACTGGTTCCTTCTAGTTGGCCGCAGCCAACCTTAGTCTAGCCTACTAATTCTTCCCCTTACTTCTGCTTTGAGGTACAGAGTCTTGCAGTTGCCCAAGAATTGCTTAAAGTCTACCATAACTTTCAGCTCTGGGCTTGTATGCAACTTTCTTGAGTTCCTGATGCCTTTCAACTTTGACAGAGTACCCCTCACCCCTGGATCTCCCAGGTCTTTCTAGAAAACCATGGCTTGTCCTGCCTTTTCCCTGTGTCAGGAGAGGAATGTTACCATTGGAGGTGACCTGGAGAGAATGAGGATATATGAGATGCCTGCAAGATGAGTGAGCTCAGAGGCTTCTGGAGCTCAGTCTAGCTGCCTCAAGCATGACAAAGAGCTTCTCTTGCTGACTTATGGACCAACACAAGTGAAAAACAAACATTTTATTACAAATAGTGCTATTTATGGGGTTTGTTGTATAGCATCAATGGAGAAAAGATGAATAGTTCATATCTCTCTTGTTTTGGTTCCTTGACAGGATCTTTCTGCTTGCCTTTACATTTCTTATCATCCCTACTTAGGATATTTTGCTAGCCAGTTGCCTTCTCATTAGTTAAATGTATACATGCCTTCACAACTCCATCCTTATCCTTGCTTATTCTCCATAAGGAAATATCTGGGCCAGCTTTTCTGATTCCCATTCTATCAACTGTGTTAACAGTGTGTTGACTGATATCTCCAGAACATACACACTAACTAGGAATCTTTCTGTTTGAAAATACAATCAAGATTCCAGGGAAGTCATGTTGAAATCAATTTACCTATTTGCTTCCTAACCTGTGAATTCTCATGAGTTGCCCATACTGGGCCAAGCTACCTGCTACTATGTCAGTTCAAGTAAAAATAATATTTAAATCTAGGCTTGGAGGCTTACAATTATAATCCCAGCACTCAGGAGGTAGAGGCAGGAAGATCAGGAGTTCCGAGACAGCAAGGGCTCCAGGAGATTCTACCTTTAATCAAAGATAAAGATGAGAAAATTCATTCAAACCTTTATTTCCAGAATTGTGGTAGACAAGGAGTAACTGGAACACGAATGACATGCTCCTAACATGCTCCCCTTCTCCAAAGTGTTTATTGATCTCGCACTATGAAATTTTCTCTTATAGTTTTCCCCCACTTCACTCTCTGCATGGATGAAAAAGTCCTATGATGGGCTGATGCATGATAGGTTTCTGATAAATGTTTACTGTGTCAACTCCTTCAGAGGGTATCAGAGAGTATCCAAATAGCATAATTCTCTTAGAAATTGGCAGAAAGACCAGGGATAAATAACTTGGCTTTGATTTCCAGCTTCCGTGTCTATCAATTGTGAGGGAGCTGTATTATTCATCTTTAGCAAAGAGATGTTGAAGGTTTAACAAAGAGAGTAATTTAAAACAAAACTGAAGTGGGAGAGAAATGATCATCAATTTTATTAGATTATGAGTGAGGCTCATTGTGTGAATAGAGTTCTTCCTGTCTATTGAAGTCACTTCTCCAAATGATGACCTAATTATGTCTCATTTGCCAGATGGCTAATTGTGGCAAGCACAGAAAGATTTGCAGTGATTACAAATATTGCCTTTGATAGTAAAGCATTCTCCAGAATTACTTTGTCTTTTAGAATGATAATTTTCACCTTGCAACTTTGAGAACCTGAGTACTTCTGACTTTAAGAAAGTTATTATAAGCTATGTAAAAAGCACAAGGATACAAAACCCATTAAAAATGACAAAACACACCACAATTTTGTTTTAAGGGCCTGTGATGTAATATGATCTCCAGGTACCCTCCCAGTCATATCTTCCACTTTTCATTCATTTTTATCCATTGTCAGTTTCAGACATATTTATATTTGGGTTTGGGGCATTCGACCCCTATTACTCTCCATCATCCCCCTTCTACTAAAATCTTCCTTCTTCCCAACATTTCCCTTATGATAGAAACATATTTTTTACACACATGAAGTTGAAATATGATTGCTTGCATGTGTATGAGGGTTTATTTACTGGAACATGGTCAACTTACCAGAGGTTATATCACTGAAGAAAATGGCACTTCCACCCCTAACTCCCATTAACAATCTACAGACCCCCAGTAAGTCAAGGTTGGGGGCTAGCAAAGAGATGGTGACAGTCCAGTCTGTCACAATCTAGTTTGGCTAACCACAGACACAGTGAGTTCATGAGTACAATAACTAAGTTAGAGTGAGAGGACGAGAGGACTCTTTCACAGCACTCTTTAATCTTTATAGAGGCACTAAGTTAGAATGGGAATTTGTCTAAAATCACAGTAAACACACCATAAACCTTGTGATAAAGATGCTATTAAGCTGAGCTACTATTTCAAGATCTTTACACACAATGTTTAATTTATTCTTCCAAATCCAAGGTAACTCTTTAGGTCTTAACTGAAAGGGAGAGGCTTACTGTGATCTTTAAGGTCTTCAAAAACTTAAAAGTGTAGCATACACCTCACTTGGTGTAATTTGAAGCAAAACGATACAAATTTATCAAATATGTTTTGTGTAAGACTTTTTATCAATATTTGTTTTGACAATGTCATATATGTATGAGATGCAGACTGATTACTCTCATCTCTCACCCTCTCTTCCCTCTTCTCTCTCTCTCTCTCTCTCTCTCTCTCTCTCTCTCTCTCTCTCTCTCTCTCTCCCTTCTGTCTGTTTTATTGTGTGAGTCACTGAATTTAACCAGGGCCAATGGGAGCTATCCTTTGAAGCCTGGTAGGCTCAATAGTGGATACACAATTGAAGACTGCGATTCCCCTCTCCCAAATATGGTTCAACTCACTTTTTATATTTCCTAATGAAACAAATGTTATAGCTAATGTTATGTTTTATTAACCTGAGTACTTCTAGTTAACATAGCATCTTTTTAAATGACTCTGTTATTATATTCAGCTCACTGCTGTAGTAGACATTTGCCTGAACTCTAGTACCACCCATTTATGGTCCAAATGTTCTCTTACTTACCACTACACAAATGCTCCATTTTCAAAAGACTCATTTTATCAAGTTTGAAGCAAATGTCAAGCAAAATTAAAGACCTTCAATTTGAAAATGTCTGATGAAATATATTTAATGTTATTATTCACAAACCAAATTATTTATTGCTATAAGAAACGTTAAGAAAGGAGACAAAACAGGGGCTGGAGAGATGGCCTAGCAGTTAAGAGCACCGACCGCTCTTACAGAGGACCCGGGTTCGATCCCCAGCACCCACATGGCGGCCAAGAACTGTCTGAAACTCCAATTCCAGGAGAACTCCAGTTCCAGGGGAATTTGACACCCTCCTCTGACCCCTGCAGCATCGCACAACATGGGTGCACAAACTTGCATGCAGACAATACATTCATACACATACAGAAATAAATAAAATTAATAAAAATTTTTAAAAAAAGAAAGGAGACAAAACAAGGAAATAATCTACATTCACATACTTCATGCTCTGTGCAGTGGACCGGGTTTTTGTCTACTGCACAGAGTATGGTTTTTGTATTTTCGCCCTCTGAAAAGGCTAGCTAGATCACATCCTATTATTTATTTGTTGGTCACAGACAGATGCCTGGGTGATCAAGTCGTGATGTACAGGTGCTGATGCCCGGTGCCGTTCACTTCTGATTCTGCTCACGTGTCAAGAAATTAGAAAGTCTTTAGTTTGTTGCACTCATTAGGGTTCAACATTGATCTCCTCTGCACTGTATTACAGTGTTTGTTACCAAACACCTTAATTGTAAAATGAATTGCTTAGTCACATATTTAATAGAGTAGAATTGGCCTTCATAACTACTACTCCATTGTTATCAATCAGCTATTTACATAATCACTAGGGAAACCATATCATTATTCACTGTGCAACAGGGTAACAAACATCAAATTTAATTGCTCTACTAAGTCATAATCTTTATACCACAGTTAATGTTTTCATTACTTATCAATTCACTTACAAGTATGCTACACTCACAGAACTTAAGCAGTTAGCAAACAGTGGATCTTTCATTTCTGTTTATGCAGAGATAAATAGATGCAAAATACGCTGGTGTGAATGTATTAACTCACATAGAATGTGTCATAACCACACACCTTCCCTCTGCTTAGTACCCAAGGCTTGTCTTAATCAATGAGTCTCCCTACACAATGAGCAGTCCAGCCTTCTCACTGGCTGGGACACTTCATTTGAAAGGCTGAGAGCTTTGGGTTGGAGGGGCCTCAGTTCATTTTCTGGGAGTTAGCTGTTCTGTCTTGTCTTTTACTTTTCTTTTTCTTTCTTTTTTTTTTTTTTCTTGGTCTTTTGAGGCAGGGTCTCCTTGTCTGGAACTCACTTTGTAGACCAGGCTGGCCTTGAATTTACAGAGCTCCACCTGCCTCTGCCTGGGATTACAGGCGAGTGCCACCACCCGTGGCTGTTCTGTCTTCTTTCAGCAGCATGGTCCCCTTCTTGGTGGAGCCGGGGTGATCAACTTCTCTCCTCTTTCACTCAATTTTTACTTTTTTTTTTTTTTTCATCTTTTCCACCATACAGTCATCAGCTTCTCAGGATTATTAAATAATCAGATATATTATTCACCATAAATGCTTCATAATCACAACAGTTGATTGCCATAAATTCCAGCTGACTTGAGGAGCATACTGTTGCAGAGAACGCAAGGAACAACAGTTTAAGCTGGATTCACCAGCCCACTAAAATCAAATTAGTGAAGGCTGCTATGGAGGTTCACTTTTAACTGCAAAGTCCCAATGTGCTCCTGATCATTTGCATAAAAAAGACTTTTGTTTTTTGCCCAAAGTACAAGGAATGAGATTAAAGTGATAAGATTAAAGTAATTTAGCACTGCAAATATAGTCTTAAATGGGAAAACATAAAAAAAATGGGAAAACATATTGCCAGTTTGATATCTACATCTCACACTAGTTTTGAGTTGAAGTTGGCTGTTTGCTCTTCAGATGTATAATAATATATGAAGCACAGAGCAGTTTACTGAACCTCAGCTTGTCTTTGAAGTTGTTTCTTAATCATTATTCACTATAGGGGCAAATAGGGGAAGGTTAAATAATTCACCAGTAATGCTTTGAGAGGCACATTGTTCACAAAGAATAGAAGTACTTTTTTCTTTTCATGTAAGAGATTTTTGAAGTATATTCCTTAAAGAAAATAAAATATTAACAAGAGATAGAGTGGGTTACCGCATACTTTTATTCCAACACCTCTGATATTTCTCCAGAGCTACTTAAAGGTTATTTCACCACTTTGACACTTTTGTTCAGGTTTTCTTAACCACTCTCAGCAGTAGTTTCCTGGTCAAACTGAAAAGCATCCTCTTCACCTCCATTTCTCTGAGTGCACCTAGTTCAGGCAGAATCTTGGATTTCTCCACTGTTCCTTTATAATAAGTTGCCATAAGTGCATTTTGAAAGATTTCTAGCTGTGTCGGTTGACTGCACACAACATGACTGATTCAAGGAAATTTTGGCGTCTAGTAAGAGGTCATTCTATCTTGTCTGCTTGCATCCCATCAAGGAACATCGGTAAATAGGCATTTACTGGCTGTCCAGGGTTATGTGATATTTGGGGCACTACTCATATAATTAATATTATAAAGATACTCTATTTTATTTTTTTATGTGTATGAGCATATGACTTACATGTGCATAAGCACATCTGTGTCCTGTAATGCCGGGGAGGTCGCAAGAGGGTGTTGGATCTCCTGAAACTGGAGTTACAGACTGTTATTAGCTGTCATGTGTGTGCTGGGATTCAAACCTGGGTCCTCTGTAAGAGCAGTCAGTGCTCTTAACCAATGAGCCATCTCTCCAGCCTGGATACTCTGAGTTTAAAGTCTTTTAAATTACACTCTTTATTCATTTACTTATGAATTTATGTATATATTTATTCTTTGTGGGAGGAGAATGTGTGAACTGCTTGTGTTCTTGTTAGATTACTACTTACCAGAGTTGGCCCTCTCTTTCCAGTACCTGGTCCTGTAGTCTAACTCAGTCCTTTAGGTCAAGCAGTAAGCATCTTATCCACTGAGATATCTCACTGGCCTAATTAATCCATATTTTAATTAGGGAACTTTTATCATTTTTTTATGTACATGTACAGATTTGTTGTTATTTTAGATGTTTTATGCCCAACATTTCTTTAGTAAAAATGCTCTTCAAAGATGAATCTCATATGTGAGCTTGTTCAAATGTTGCTTAGACTTCAATGTATCACCTGGTTTTTAACATTTCTAAAATTTTCCTGTGTACATATATGGTGTAAAATTATAAGTCATTATCATACTCCTGTACTTGGGGCGTTGCTTGTCTTGTATTTTTTAAATGTTGATGGAGAGTAGCCATTCCCATTATGGGAATTTTAAGCACTGTTCACTGTAAATTAAAATGCAATCATTTATAAAACTGCAGAATATGATCTATTTAAATCATGTATTAGTTACTACAGTAATCACATTGGTATATTTTATTTTTATTTTCCTTCTCCAAACTATACCTTTACATCTGATTTTATATTGTTTATATACATCTATGACCCAAAATGTGAAACGTATTTTTTATGGAGTGTCTAACTTCCTCATTTCCATTGTTCCTCTCCCTGGTTAGGAAGAGATGAATGCAGGGCCAGCCATATGAGGGAGCTCTGAATGCTTCCAAGATGGCTTTTCTTTATGTTTTAACCTAGTTTGGAGTTGAACATCCACCTGCAATCTTCACTTGGAAGGATGAGGGAAGAGGACTCTAAGATTGAAGATACTCTGGATTAACAGCAAAGGTTGAGGCCAACATAGCTCATGTCATTAATGACAACCTATTTCGAAAACATAAAATAAATAAGGCTTGTATTTAGACTGTTCTTGGGGCTATTCGATTCATATTTGGTTCCAGTGTAGGGGGAGGGGTTGAAATGATATCTTCAATTGTTGCCATCATGAGACATTTATATTTTAGGTCTGAGTAATAGTATATTGAGTCTCAAAACTCAAATTCAAAAATGGAACTTCTAGACACAGGGCGGGAGTAGGGTGAGGAATGAAAGGGCCAAGGGCTGAGGTATGGCTCAGTCAGCAGAGTTTTGTTCTAGGGTACTGAGCCCCAGGTTTAATCCCAGCACCTTATAAAGCACGTGTGGTGGCACATGCATGCAGTCTCCACATTGGGATGTGGCAACAGGAGGGTCAGAAGTTCTAGGTCATTCTCTTGCCTACGTAGGGAGTTGAAGGTCATCCTGGGATTCTGTCTCAAAATACAAAGATTTGACAGACATGCTCAATGCACATGTCTGTATATTGCGATGCTATAAATATCACGCGGAACCTATCAATGTATACAATGACATATAAGTATTAAAGAGTCCAACAATAATTTTCCCTTCAGATTGTATGGAACAGACAAACTATTAATAATGATTTTGTTCATTCCAGCACTGAAGGGCCTTTTGTCATTAGCAATAACAACAACAACAACAACAACAACAAAAAAGGAAAGAACAGAACAGACAGAAGTCCAGCCTTTGCTTATCTACTCCACTTGTAGTTTTCTCGGTGGAGTCACTGACTCTTCACTGAAGAAAAAGAAAATAATTTCTTTTTCTTCCTCTTTTAGAGGGAAGGTTCATAGAATAAGGTACTATCTAGGGATGATTTATTGTGGCCTGGAAAAGGTCACTTTGGGAATAAATTACAAAAACTTTTTATTCCTGAGCATGCACCACTTAAGCTCTTTTAGCTGGTGTAAAGATAGCTGTTTAAGAGCCGGATTCTGGCAGCTTTTTAAGGAGTACTTATTTCAAAACCTATGTTCTTTAATTCCAACTGATTTGCATACAAATGTTTTCTATTGAAGTATTCTGATTTTTTTCCTCAGTTTTGAATTCTCTTCTTGTTCTTTTTAGTTTGCCACATTATTTCTTTTTTATGATTGTTTGAATTTAAACTTTATTGCTGCTGTTGTTTAAGATAGGGTCTAACCTGTAGCCCCAGCTAGCCTAACACTCATATATAGACTAGGCTAGCCTAGATCTGGCAGAGATCTACTTGTCTCAGCCTCCTAAATTCTGGGATTAAAGGTGTGTGCCACCACACCCTATGAATTTGAACTTTTAACAAATAAAATACATGCTTCTCCTGGCTGCACTGGTGTTGTCTTCCCCACAGCCTTTCACAGCGTGAGACATTGGACTCCTGCCCAACACGCAGCTTCCCTTCTTGGAGAAGAGGTGCTCAGTTAGATAGATGCTTGTGTCCCCTGATGTTGCATTAGGAGAGACCATCACGTATGTGTAATCTGAAGGGCACCACTCTATCCTGACTCTTCAGTGATCATTTCCAGAGCAGGTCCAATTGTCATTTTTGATTTCCAGAAACAATCTTCCTATTGCCAAGGACAGAATAAACATCTCACTTGTGTGTGTATGCATGTGTGTGTACGGCATGCTCACCATGGATACAGGTGCAGAGGCCAGAGGTCAACACTGGGTGATGTCCTCAATTGCTTTTCACTTTCCACTTGGAGCATGCCAAGGCCTAACCACTTTCCCTCATAGAAATACTTCATTTTGAGACAGAGTCATTCACTGAAAATGGATTTTGCCATTTTGCTTAAACTGGATGGCCAGTGAGCCACTGTGATCTACCTGTGGCTCTCCCTGTTCTTGGGGTTATAACCATCCTGCACCTGGTTTTCACATGGGAGCTGGGACCCAAACTCAGGTCTTCAGGCTTGCGCATTGAGCATTTTACCAGTGTGTCATCTCCCCCACTCCTGAAACTTACTTTACCTATAATTTGACAGAAAAATGCATTAATGTGGATTAGACCTATGAGGCACTGATGGAATTATTGCAGAAATCATTTTAAGCCTAAAAATGGGTGTCCTGTACTTTTCTGAGCCTTTGTATTGTAAAGCATCTCTATAGGAATTTGAAAATAGTATAGCTTACGGTCTTGAACTAACATCACCCAGAGTCAAGATTATTGTGAAAGGGTAAAAGTGGTCTATGGTCTGGATGTTAAAGGTGCTTTTAAGCCCATTGTATTATATGTTTGTTGAAATGGTGTCTTTCTCTCCAAACCTTGACCTCAGAACAAGGTAAGGTAGGATCATCGATCACTTATATTAGACTCATCCAAGTGTTCCATTTTTCATTTCTGCCCACAAATTACCATTGTTGATACTTTCAGTTCTGTGCCTGCGTAAGTCTGACCTATAAAAGACATGGCTTTCAGTGTACACTGGATAAGATTTCTAAAACTTGGTTTCGGATGGCTGGAGAAACATTGAACACATTTCCCCCCGCATCAGAAATAACAATCTGTGGCTACTGGACTCTGACACGTTGAGAAGAGAGCCCTTTATCCAGAGCCAAACCTCAGACAAGCTGCTCTCCTGACCCTGCAGTCAGGCAGAAGTGGAATCTCTGTCACTCTGAATCAGACTCACTTTCCAGCCAAAGTCACAGTCTGCAGTGCTTACTGACAGGTTCCTTCAGAGTGGAGCAGAGGCACCCATGCAAAAAAGTAAAAATTCACCTTCAGCCAGGGAGTCTTCAGATGTAGCAAAGCCATTCTGTGCATTCATGTGGGTGAACTGAGCCAGAAGCCGTGTTCTCTGCTGAGGGCTTGGCTGGATGTTCAGGGCCTTCCTTTTCCAGTGCTGATGGTCTTCGCCGAGCATGAGGCTAGGGTCTTCTGGATGCAAATGATTTCTGAAGGTTAATTCTTTGGAGGAGGATTGAATGCACAGTGTGTTTTTTGTGAGGTCATCCACCATTTTTTTTTAATTCTCCGTATGTGTTAATTGCAGCAATTTAAATTATTTTATTTAAATTGCCAATGAAATTGTAGCAATTATAACAGCATGGAGTGTTTCTGTTTGCCTTTTCTCTCTGCTGCATATGCCATTTTGGACTCTACCAGGTTAACTTTATTAGTGCTATAATTTACTCCTCACCTTTTATGTCTGCAGGTTTTGCAGAGGGTTGGGGCAGTGATGTGACACTGGCTTTTTCTGCTTGTTATTCAGGCAGAGCTACATAAATCCACAGCTTTCTGCCAAACAGCACCATGGTTGTTCAGTGTTCATGTGTTAATATTCCTACATTTTATATTTTAGAGGGTAGTCCCTGGCAAGAGACTTAAGTTAACCCACAGATTCTGAAGCTGAGGTTTTATAATGGACAACTGTTTCCTCTTTGCTCTACGTATGGTGATAGACAGTTAGTAATAAGAGCCACCAGTTTATAATACAAAAGCATCCCAGGAAGCTTTAACCTATATCCTTCTTAGTAACAGCAGACATTTAGAAATAGATTATACAATGATATTGTCAATCCCACTTTGAATAAACCTATTACCCTAATCTCGGATTTGAGTTCCCCTCCCCCACAGCATAGCTGTGTGCTTCTGTGTGAGGAATGAGGGAATAAGGGTCTGTCCCCTCCAAGCGTGTCTCCCTGGCCACTTGAAAGACTCACTTTTCACTCTCAAATTTTTAAAAAAAGTTCTTTTCTGAGAACAAGGCTTAAGGAAGACCTGACAAAGACCTTATCACCAATAGCTTGGTGCTCATGCTTGCAGAGCAAATTTCAAATATCCTTTTCCTAAATAGCAGGGCATCTCTTCCTGTTGGATCATCCAAGCTTGGCACAGCCCAGAGGTAGAAGGGATTCTAATGGCACTTGCCTTGGCTCACATCCATCCTTTCTGACATCTCACATCTTCCAGGTTTAGATTCTTCCTCACTGCCTTCTTTAATATAGAACACTTTCTAGTAAATACTGTCCTTAGGAAATGTGTTGCATTTGTAAGGTTAAAGACATTTTAATAATGTTCAGAGCATTTGGTATTTAAGCCTTGTAGGATAAGAACCTCTTCTTTCATTCTGACCTTTCAAATGCTACCCTAAACTATACAAGTAAGTAATTGGCAAACATGCAAAAGCACCACCCTTCCACCCTCAAAGGATATTGACCCTCCTATTCCAATTCATTTAATGACACAGCTTGCTCAGAAAAATTCGGCTTCCCTAAATATGGAATGCTGGTTAAATTTTTGTGAGGAGATATGTGTTCAAATTTTGTGCCAGTTTTCCTAATGTCAAGATTATAGTTTTCAAGATTTCTACCAAACTTTCTATAGCAACAGGGTAAGCACAGCTCTGAGCACCAAGTCTATAAAATGTGCCACTGTCGCTAATCACAGTCTGACACTCTTAAGATTAGTTTGCTCTGAAAATGAATCTCAGGAGACTGGATCCGGCAGAGGGTGATTCATGGTTGCAAAGTGAAATACCACATTGTTTCAGGGGTTGTAATTAACTTTCCCAGAGTACCTTCCAGGAACCACAGTGTTTGGAGTCACATGCTATGCTGCTGTGTCCTTTATCTGTGATTCTCAGGTGGGCCAAAGAAGACATTCCCTAGACTCTCAGACCCCTCACAAGTGACCCATGTAGGAACTTGGAAAGTGCTGGGCAGAGAAGTCTAGATGTGGCTCTTTTTAAAGGATAAACCCTTAAGATGTAGCTCCTGAGCCAGAGAAGTGCCTTTTTGTGGTTTGTTGGTGACTTTTGTTAAAGTCCTGTGCATTTATTTTCTAATTAATGAAATCTTGGTTGCACAGTGGACCTTGCAGCAGAAATCAAATGTACCCTAGTGGGAAACCCTTGCTGCCGCAGATCTCTGTGTAATTAAGGGAAGTAATTAAAGATGCTGAGACTGTTTTTCATACAGTTCTCTTGCTGGATTTGATCCCTGTGAATGCAGTAGACTAGCAGAGTTATTGCTTTTTTTCTTTTTATACATTCTAATAAAGGAAATTGGTCATTTATTATGCCCCAATTTATGATTTCCATTTTATTTTAATTAGGTCATTGTGAGAATGATAGGCCCTTAGGATTCTGTCCTTGTTGAACAGTTTGATTTTCTAAAATGAAAATTCTGGTATATTCTAGAAAACACTAAAAGTTTCCATAGCACAAGTATTCAGAAGACTAAATGCAGAGATACACCCTACACATTTACTAACACTGAGAAAGTTTATTCCTCAAATTATCCTTAAGTTCCCTATGATTTGTGGTTCATAGCACGCATTTTACCACTTGATAGTACACTGGTTATGTGCTGATACTTAAAACATGAACTGATTCTGGGGATTTGCTTTCTTCAATTCCCAGAGCACCCAGATTTTTTTGTGAGCCCTTCAGTTGCTTCTAACTAGTACTTGAGGTTCTGCAACCCAGACTGATAGCTAATTTTCATGCTGAAGCAGAGGTTCAAAGAAGAAGATGATGATGATTATGATGATGGTAATTGTTATTATTATAAGACACTTAAAGCTCCAGTTAAAAGAATGAAAGACAGAAATATTTTTACTTTATATTGGCATTTAGATAGCAACAGATGTAAGTATATATGATTACCTTTATGCTATTAACTGTGCAGCATGCCTTCTCAATGGGGAAAGGGAAGAAGGAAGGCATGTGGCATTTGGAAGTGAGCTCTGACAGCAGCGTCCAAGTTCCCCCAAAAAGCAGTATCACTTATCGGTTGTTACCACTACTTACTTGAAAAGATAACCAGTCATTTGAAAGGCAAATCCCATGAATAATAGGCTTTGAGTTCATACTACGGGGTTTAAGTCCTGGTCAGTAGCTTCCTTTTTGGGGACTTTGGGAAAGTTGTTTATTTGTTCTGATGGAGCCTTACACTTTTTTTTTTTTTTTTTTTTTTTTGTATAAGGTGCAAAGAAGAAGCTGTTTCTTGGGTTGCTAGACAGGAGTTGTGGAGCATGTGAACATGCATCCCACAGTTCACAATGTCTGATGGGGGGTTCCTGTGATTGTCCTCACACACTGGAAAATTCTTGATGCAGAGAGAAAGGAGTCTGTCTAAGATAATTCACTGATTCACAGGCTGTACAGGAATTCCACAATCTTGACGTTAATAGACTTTTATTTACAGTGTGCTATTCTCTCTAGTTTCAAAAATTCTTTAAATCATGTAGAGAAATTCAAGATTGTGTGTGGACATTTGCACCTGAGAAGCCCCATGACAACTTTCAACTAAACAAAAGACAACTCTTTAAAATCATTCTCTTTTCCTTTCATGGGCTGACAGTTTGTCCAGGTTATTCCTGGACAAACTGTCAGCCCATGAAAGGAAACAGCCAGAATTGACCAGAGTCCAAGTCAACAGCTCCAGAGAGAGTGGACTGTTTTACCTCTCATCCACCTGTGCCCCTTTTCTAAGCCTAGGGAACAACCTGCGGAAGAGGGGGCGTGGTAGAATGTAAGGGCTGCGATTGGGGTGAATGGTGAAACTACAGCAATGTAGTCTGGACACTCATTTGATCAACTTGATTGAACAAACAATCTGTCACCCCCCACTGGATGGTGGGGCTGTAGGTGTTTGGGCACAACAGCCTGCAGATAGGTTTTGCATGAAGGATGCTTGTACTCATGGATTATCACTTATAGCTAAAAATGAAAAAAAAAAAAAAAAAACAACTGAGAGAAAGATGCAGGACAGTTATGGCAGAATGCATGATCTGGGATGGGGTGGGGGTGGGGGGGAGGGAAAGGGAAATAAGCCTGAACTGAATTGGAAAAAATGTATGAAATGCACAAAGCATCAATAAAAACTAATTTAAAAAAATCATTCTCTTTTGTAAATAAGAAAGAAAAAAGAAAAAGAAAAAGGACCATGGCTTACCCTCTTTCTCTACTTTAACTGTGAATTTATTCACTTAAGCTTGAAATTGTAAGGGTTCAGTGCTCACTGCTTAATTACTCTGAAAATTGCATACATCTTTGGCATTTTAATGAATAAATATTATTTAATGTCCACCTTCAAGAGGCCACACTCCAGAGTCAATTGCATTTCTTAACACAATAACTGTGCTTTTTCATGAAATGAATTGGAAAATTAATTCCTACAAGAAGCTTCTAGAACTTAATGTTGTGCTAATATGTATTTGCTTCTCTTTCAACTGAGAGACAATGGGAGGGAGAGACCGACATGTTTGAACTGAGGACTCATTTCTTCTTCAGCAATGTGGATTCCTGAAGGTCGATCCATGCTGCTATAGACCATTCCACACCTATGCACAGCACTCAGTAGACTCAGTGGGTTTTTAAAAAAGGAGAGAGAACATGCCATTGGGAGGGAAATGTGCTGGGGGGAGGAGGTGGAGAAGAAGGAACGGGGTGGGGTCAGTCCAGACACATTATATGTACGTATGAAACTGCAACTGTAAAAACAGGAGGAAGAAAATGGTGGGATTCTCTCTGCATCGCCTCTGCTCTCATTCTTCTGAGATGTTTTGGGAATGCTCTCACTGAGGACAATCTTGTGGTTGAGTCTGTCAAGACTTTTGTTACTCTTACTGACAAGGCTTTGCTTTTTGTGTGAATGCTCAAAGGAGACTTTGAGGTGGTTGTTTCCCAGCGGACAGTCAACTAACAATTCACAAGGTTCCATCTGCTCACGAAAAAGTCATGTACCTGAACCAGCTTCCAGGTCCTCTTCATTCTAGAAACATCTAGAATAACACAAGCCTTAGCTTTGGAAAAGACGGAACACAGAAACCAACTTTTTTTTTAATATTAATTTTATTTATTTTTGTATGTGTATCAATGTACTGTCTGCATGTAGGTTTGTGCACCGGGGTCGTGCAATGCCGCAGAGGTCAGAAGAGGGTGTCGGATTCCCCTGGAACTGGAGCTCTGCTGGAACTGGAGTTTCAGACAGTTCTCAGTCGCCATGTGGGTGCTGGGGATCGAACCCCGGTCCTCTGCAAGAGCGGTCGGCTCTTCTCTTAACCGCTAGGCCATCTCTCCAGCCCCAGAAACCAACTATTTTTAATTGTCAGTTACTACACTGGGTTTAATTTGATTCTCTTATTACCTTTGACATACGATTGTTGTGTAGAGCAGGGATGTAGGATTCACCCTAATCCAGCCAAATCCGAGACTCCTTATAAAACATACAATATGCTGAAGCACATTTCCTACTCAAATGATCATACATTCTAGGTAATGCAAAAATGCTGAAGCTGGGTCCACACGTAGCTTCGTAGAGCAAGGACTAGTGACCACGCTTGGTCAGTATGCTGATAATGAAGTGAGTCCAGGACAAGCCTTGCTTAATTAGCTTCATCTAGTCTGCAGCAAAGGAGGGAAAAACTTATTTCCTATCAGTTTTCCAAGATTTGGAGAGGAGGAAGGGAAAGTTGTAGGGCTCAGAAAATCTGTAAAAAATCAGAACATCGAAAATAATATCAGTTGGGGCTCAGTGATTAAGAACTCTGGCTGCTCTTGCAGAGGACCTGGGTTCAAGTACCCAGATGGTGGGTAACAACTATCCATAACTCCAGTTCTGGAGGATCCAGTGACCTCTTCTGACCTCTGCAGCATTGTGTAACATGCGTGCCCTGACCTTCATACATGCAATACACTCAGACACATAAAATTAAAATATTTGTCAACTATGTGTAATAAATATTTAAGCAGCTTACCCAAAGAAACCCTATCTAAGCTCATCAAAGTTTACTGTTTATACTGAAGTCCTTTCTTTTCTCATGAATGATTGAGGATCCTCAGTACCAGTGGCCTTTCTCCTATTTCTTTGTAAATAAACTAATCAATAAGGAAAATAAATACATTGGTAAATGGGAAGTTAAACCCCAGGAAGACTCCTCTGTCAGGTTCTCCATCCTACAAGCTCTTCACAAAGTCCTCAAAGGCTCAGGGTGCCCTGTATACCACACTGTGCGAGTCTATGCTCTGTGCAAATTAAACAATAAAGATAAACTGGTAATATGCAGGGCAGGCACACAGCGGGGGGGTCTGGCTGCTGCTGAGTGAGGGAGGACAGGGTTCTCTGGCTTTCATCTCACAGAGCTCTGCAGCAGAGCGCTTGAAGCTTCCTGTGAAGCTCCAGAAGGGGTCTGTGAATCCTGATGTCAACGCCTCATTCTGCTTCTCACTGTCAAAGGCGATGCCAGGCAAGGAGGGATTCTGTGACAGAAGTGACTTCTGTGACAGCCTCACAGAGCCCTCCTCAAAAAATGTTAGTGAGCAATTTAGTAGGCCTTCAAGCACCTGAATAGGCTGGGCCTTGGAGGATCAGAGGGGACAAGCTGTGGCAAGGCACGCTCTGTGATGTTGGAAGGGCCTTGTCATCTCTACTCCTGACACAAGGTCATTTTTGCTCAATCTACAAGGGGCCCCAGAGGGATCCAGAAGATGCCATTTCCTGGGGTCTTGCTGCAACTTTCATACACTCTATTAAATCTTCTTAGTTAAATCTATCACCTAATCTTGAATTTGAAATCTTAGTCATTTCCCATTCTGATCTCTTTTTTGTTGTTGTCTGTCTTGAGACAGGGTCTCCCTATAGCCCCAGCTATCTTGGAACTCACTATGTATATATAGACCAGGCTGGCTTTGAACTCACAGAGTTCTGCCTCTGCCTCCCAAGTACTGGGATTAAAGGTGTGTACTACCATGTCCGGCCCTCTGACCTCTTTTTTAACAATGATTTTAATCATCATTTTTAATGTTTTAAATTACAAGAGTAAGCTTCAGTTTTCTAGCTTTTACTTCTATTCCATAGAGAATATTATTTAGGAATTTATCCTACAGAGTGCACCTTTTTTGCCTTTTCTTCCTAATAGGCTTTGAAAGATGTATCTTATAGGCCATTATTTCAATTCTGCATGCTTCTTTGTGTTTGTATGTGAATGTGTCCTATAAAGTTTTCCTCTCTTTCAATTACTGTTAAGGTATAATTCTTGGAAATGTTACATGATGTAACTGCTGTGCTGGTAAGTTTTAGCTATCAACTTTCAGGAATGGAGAGATGGCTCAGCCCTTAAGAACGCTTGTTGCTCTTGAAGAAGACCAAGTTTAAGCCGGGTGTGGTGGTGCACACCTTTAATCCTGGCACTTGGGACACTCAGGAGGCAGAGGCAGGCGGATCTTTGTGAGTTCAAGTCCAGCCTGGTCTACAGAGTGAGTTCCAGGTCAGCTGGGGCTACAGGGAGACCCTGTCTCAAAAGACCGAAAAAAAAAAAGAAAAGACCCCCTCCCCCCAAAAAAGACCAAGTTTCAGTTCCTAGCCCACACACTAACAACCATAGTTCAGAGGCCTCTTCCAGCCACTGTAGGCATGGTGCACATTGCATATATCCAGGAAAAAATTCATACACAGAAGATAAAAATAAATTTTAAAAATATTAACTTGCCATAATCTGGAATTATCCAAGGAGCCTGAATTGAGAAATTGCCTACAGTAAGTTGACTTGTTCCCGTGTCTGTGGGGGATTGTCTTGACTGTTAATAGTGGTGGGAAGACCCACCCTGGCAATAGGGTGGACCATTTAATGGAGTGGACCATGAATTTTATAGGAATGAAAAAAGTCAGCCAAGCATGAGCAGCAGCTAGTGAGCAGGCAACATGAGCGTATTGATTTCTCTTCATCTCTTGACTGTGGATGTGATTGGCTGCCTGAGTTCCCGCCTTCACCTACCTGCAGTGATGGACAGCATGGAATTTAAACCCTTTCCTCTCCCAAGTTGCTTTCTGTTGTGTTACTTGTCATAGCAACAGAAATGCAACTAGGAGATTAGTTAGAACATAACTGCTCTTCGAGAGCAGAAATTCCTTCTTCTTTCAAGGCCCCATGACTTAGCATCTGCTGAGTTTAGCATAATGTTGAATAAACATATATTGAATGAAAATCGTAAACGAATGTGACACATCTCTTCCTCTTTGTAACCACTTACCAAAATTGTCTGGCTTGCTTTCAATTCTTTTATTTTCAAAAAAAAATTAATTGAATTTTTGTGAATTTCCTACAATATGTTTTTGTCACATTCGCACCCCCTTCTGTCACTCCCCACTCCTCCCAGCCAACTTAATGTACTCTATTTTGTATAAAGCTCTATAGAGTCAAGCCTCTGTTTACAAATGCCCATCAGTGTGGGTTCATAACTGGAGCCTGGTCATCCTACCAAGATTCTCACACTTAAAAGAGGGTGGCGACCCCCTCTTCCCTCCCAGCAGACACTTGTTGCCAATGTTTATTTAGGTGCTGCTTGAATTTCTTACCACCTCCCCACGTTCATACTAGGATTTTGTCTGGTTTGACCTTGCCTGGGACTTGCTGTGAGTTCATATGACTAACTTCCCAGCTGTCTGGAAATTGTTTTCTTGTGGTCATCCACCACCTCTGGCTCTTATACTCTTTATACCCCTCCTCTTCTGAAATGATCTGAGCCTTGGGAGGTGACCTACTCAGGGATAAGCACTCTGTAGCCTCTTATTCTTTGCACATCACCAGGTTTTCCTCTCTATGCTAATCACCATCTACTGCATAAGGAAGCTTCTCTGCTGAGAGCTGAGAGAAGCATTAATGTATGGGTATAACAATAAATCATTAGGAGTCAGTTCAATACTATACATATTTGCAAAATACTTCCGTTAGGCTTTTCCCCATGGCCTATGTCACAGGCTCCTAGACTTGATATCAGTGTCTAATACGGGCTCCATGTTATGAAGCAAACCTTAAATCCAGTTATAGAATGGTTGGTTACTCCCATAATATTTGTGTCATTCTTGCACATCAGTTGGCATACCTTGTCAGCCCAGGTTTTGTGGTAGCTCACAGCTTTTACAGCAGGGCAAAATAGATGATTAAATTTTCTCTTCAAGTAACATGCATAGCACCATCTCATACTATGAAAGCTAGCCAGTAGAAATGAGGTTTTGAAGTTGGCACCAGCTCTTCTCCTTTGTTCCACAGGTCATGTAGGTAGGTAGTGTCTTCAGCAATAGAGACTTACTAGCAAGTTATGATGGATAATCCAGGGTAGAGGCCTTAGCCAGTATTGTTTGACTGTACGACTCCTTCAACAGCCTCAAGAGGGAGAGTCCATTCTACATCCTACTCATCCAATGTTCATCCATGTTCACTGCTGCCCTTTCAGTAATAGCCAGAAAATGGAAACAACCTAGATGTTTTTCAACTGATAAAAGGATAATGAAAGTATGCTACATTTACCTAAAGAAATATTGTTCAGCTGGTAAAAAATTGAAATTAGAAAATTTGGGGGTAAATGGATGGAACTGGAAGCAATCATCCTGAGTGACTTAATTGGATGCTAGCTCTGCATCATAAGTGGATGCTAGCTCTACATTCTTAGATATGCATGTTTTAATTTGGAAATCAAAAGAGGTCAGGAAGTAAATAAAGACCTCAGGGAGGTTTCAGGAGAGAGGAGATGAACTGCAGTGATACAAAGAGGGGACTACAGTAGGAAGGGTTAATTGGGGTGGGAAATGGGAAGACGGGGCAGAGGAGGGAGTATGGGGAGGATAACTGACACAGAAGGCATTTAGAAAAAGCCATATGGAAACCTCCCACTCTAGAAGCTTCTTAAATTATCTGGATATACATTATAAAAGAGATGTAAAGGCTTTTCCTTATAACAAGGTAAATTTCCTTTTCCAGACACCACAGGCTAATGAATTAAAATTCTTTTTCCTTTTTAGCCCTTTTATCTGTACATTTTAATTTTATTACTATAATTTTTACTTAATGTTTTTTTAAATTTAAAATAGGCAATATAGATGCTCCTGAGGAAGACATGTTTGGGCATATATCTGCAGGTGCTAAAATGATAATGATCTCATTTAGTGTGTGTGTGTGTGTGTGTGTGTGTGTGTGTGTGTGTGTGTGTAGGATTAAGGCACCATGCAGGGGTCAGGATTCTTTGTGGCCCATTAAATTATCTGGTGGTGATAATCAAGGTCCTTAAATTCTCTATAGGTACATCTGGCATTTTTGTGTTTTTATACATGTGGCATAGTGTCCCCAGAGCCCAATATTTAGGAGTTACCTTACTTAAGAAAGCCACACTTCTATCCATTATGCTAAAAGCTAAAAGTCATATTTTAACTGTACAACTGTTTAGCCTATTAATTATTTAACTTCTGTTACTCCCACTTCTGAGACTGCATATTAGGTGCCATCACATTAACCTTAAAGTTAGACTCCACTGACCTCAGTGTCATTTCTCATTAGCAAGGCATTTGCTCCCATTCTGCTGCTATGCTCAAACTTTCTGGTCCCTAAAGGCTATGCAGTCCTGGGAGAGTGCTCTGTATGTTTAATTTACACCTTTCTTTTTATTAAGGGGGGAAAAATAAGATTTGGAGGGATTATTAAGTACTGAAATTCCTCTACAATACACCTTGTATACAGAGATCACAGGTAGACATGTACAACCTGCACATACAGTTATAACCCTGTGTAGCAAACATATGGAGACTGAGTCCATTGTAAGAAAGCAAAGAATAGAACAAGGAGAAATATGACAATGATGAGGTCGCTCCCCAACTGTAAATTGGAGACAACTATTGTAGAGGTGATCTCTTATAAAACCGGTAAAACTGCTTTCTTTAATTGACTACTAGACATGGGAACTGTGGAAGGGATTACTCTCTGTTCAGAACCAAATATAATACTAAAGTCCTAGGGCTATGCACTCAGGCAAAATATATTAATACAGGAGCTCTGACATCAGCAATGGATTGTTCTACCAGGTGGATGTTGGCCAGGGGATCCAAGGCCCCACAAAAGGTAAGGGCTCCTTGCCTCTAAGTTGGGATACCTACAGGAGGAGAGGCAATAAGACCCTGCTGCCGAAGACCTGACGTTAACATGGGAGGGATGTATTGAGACCACACATGCAAGTGTACAGATGGCCTCTGGAATGCCAGAGAGTGTTACCAAAGGCCACTAAACCAATAAAGCAAATATGGGTCTCCCTGAGTCAAGCAAGACTCCACCGTCAGCACCAGCTACACCTCACCTGCCTGGAAATACTGTGCAGCAGAGGCAGCCATGTGCCTGTATATCCCAAATCTAATTGGCTATTGGCTCTCCCCTTGGAGAAATAACCCCTGGCTGATGCCCAAGCTTACAGCCTCTACAAGTTAGGAAATATTATAAGCCACAATAAGACCCGGTCATATTTAACGTGGGGGGGAAATATTAGTAATTCATGGATTAACATATCCAAACATGTGTCGATGCTAAAGTAACCTACCAATAACTATGGTATTGCTGCTTAAATACCTATATATCGAATGCTTGTTCTTCATTAGTATGATCGAAAGGTTATTCTGGACAAACTGGTCAGCCCATGAAAGGAAACAGGCCAGAATTGACAAGTCCAAGTCAACAGCTCCAGAAGAGTGGACTGTTTTACGCTCTCATCCACCTGTGTCCCCTTTTCTAAGCCTAGGGACAACCTGCGGAAGATGGGCGTGGTAGAATGTAAGGGCTGCGATTTGGGGTGAATGGTGAAACTTACAGCAATGTAGTCTGGACACTCATTTGATCAACTTGATTGAACAAACAACCTGTCACCCCCCACTGGATGGTGGGGCTGTAGGGGTGGGGCACAAAAGCATGCAGATAGGTTTTGGCATGAGGATGCTTGTACTCAGGGATTATCACTTAGAGCTAAAAAATGAAAAAAAAAAACTGAGAGAAAAGTGCAGGACAATTATGGGCAGAATTTATGATCTGGGATGGGGGGGGAGTGGGGCGGGGAAAGGGAATACGCCTGAACTTAATTGGAAAAAATGTGTGAACTGACACCAGAGCAATCACTAACCATTAATTAAAAAAAACAAAAAAAAAAGAAAAAAAGAAAGCACAAAGTCCAGTGCTAGAATCCAAAGAAGGTAAATGTTTCCACTCAAGAGCATCAAATCCTGTTTTCAAAAACCCTAAGCAAACAAATCAGACCCAGTTTGGAGTCATATCATGCCCACTGATCCCGGCAGGCCATTTCTTTCTTTCAGATATGTATCAACTGGCTTTTCTCTTTGGAAGGAAGAGATGAGTTTGGAATGGACATTCAGGCTTACTTTTTTCACTCGGGCTTGGAAGTTTGGATGTCCATTCTTTCCTTTCAGTGGTGGTGAATTTGTATCTCCCCCCATTTCTTTGCTGGTGGGGGTCTTTGTCTAGTCTATTTACCTGTCTGGGCCATAGCTGTGTACTGGCTACAGGTGATCCAGTGCTGTTGAATCACAGGCGACTCGACTCTGTGACTCCCTCCACATGGCATTGCCTGCACGTGGAGCTGTAGCCTCAGCTCTCACGTGCTGTCTTCTGGTACCTCATGCTCTCACATCTCACCTTCCCTCTGCAGTTACCATTTTACAAACGCCACTGCCTGCTTGGACTTCCCCCTTCTAGAACTCTGAGTAAGGCTCTCTTGGCCACCTTCCTTGGTCTTTCGTCCTTTCTTCCATCTGTTTTCCTCTGCAGGTTCCTCATCCTGTTCTCTTTTTGCTTTACCAACACACACACACACACACACACATACACACACACAAACATGTACATAAAACACACATGTATACAAATAAACAAAACCCACATATCCATACCTACAGAAACTCATATACAAGTACATACACACATTCACAAAATATCTATACACATTTCCACATATATACATAAAACATAAAACAAAAACACACTCTTACATGCACACTCACATAAAACATAATCTCACAAACAGGTACCTATGCATCCACATCCACACAAACATGTATGCATCCCCCCCCCCCCGCACACACACATGTGCGTGCATGCCTGCACACCCTTTTCCAGCTGACATCCCCTCTGGAGCTCTCGTGCTGTCTTCCACCCGCACTGTTCCTGACACAGATTTCTCGACTTTTTCCGTTTCCTTATTCTTCTTCCTCAGGCTTCAGTTATATTGCTGTTGCAGCCTTTATCACGGCGATAAATTCCAAACAATTTGGCCCAAAAATTTCCCTCCCAAGTGCACTTTTTGTTTTTGGAATCATCTTGTTGAGTTGTTATTGTGGCTCCTGCTTCTCAATTTCATGCTTTTTCCTATATCCGCCCTTTAAATTCTAGCTTTACAGATATTTCCTGTGCTGTTTCATCTTCTTTCCTCTGTGAAGACTTCATAGGCAATTTCAAACACTTTCATAACTGATTTAGCATCCGCAGAATGAAATCTCCCAGAGGTGCATCCAAAGTGCCATTTATCTGTCTACTTATTCATCTACATATCCATCTATATACCTATTGAGTCTATACTCTGTCATCCATCTATATCTACATTGCTATATACATCTACATCTACCTGTATATTTTGGAGACAGAATTTTGCTCTGTATCTCAGGCCAGCCTCAGACTTCAGCAATCCTCCTGCCTCTGCTGGTCCATGCTTGAATTACAAGCATATGTCCCCACACCCAGCTCCAAACTTTACACTGCACACTCATCCCTTACCTTTTCCACCTTACGATTACACAGCTCCATCAGGGATCCTTTCGACACTTGCAGATAAACATGCCCCAGCAAGAATTCCTTCTCTCCTTCACTGCTGCTTTTGTTCTCTCCGTGCCGCTCTGTGTGACTGACACCTTCATTCCTCCTGTACCCTGTCTGACAACATGGACACCATGTCTTGTCTCTGTAAGTCTTTACGCAGTGTGAACTCGCTCCTGTCAATTCTACTGCTAGACACTCACCAATTGCCTCATCCAGGTTTGCATACAAAGCTTAGAGAAAAGACAGACTACTTTCAATGTGTCTTACATGGAAATCTAGTTTACATTCTGGAGTTTGGGAAGGAAATGACAGGTGCATTGATTACTGAGGATTATCCAAGTGTGGCTAGTAGGAGTTGTGGCTGAGGAAGTTCCTTTCAAGAGAGAAGGTGTTACCCATGTAAAGAACTACAGTCCAGGAGAAAAGAAGACACAGCCAGGAATTAAAAAGGAAAATATACAAAAGAAAATATAAAGTATCAAGATAAAAGAAAACTGGGAGAGAAAATGCTGCTGGAGAAGTCAAGTCTGTCTCACATGGGACTTTGGGTTCTTTCAAGAATTTTAGTGGAAATGCTTTGAGTTTTTCTCCACTTAGGATGGTGTTGGCTGTGGGCTTGTTGATACTGCCTTTAATATGTTGAGATATGTCCCCTTTATTCCTAGCTCCTCCATGCCTTTTATCATGAAGGGATGTTGGATTTTATCATAGACCTTGTCTGCTTCTAAGATGATCACGTGGTTACTGTCCTTGAGTCTGTTTATGTGGTGGATTACATTTATTGATTTCTATATGGCAAACCATCCCTGGATGTCTGGAATAAAGCTAACTTGATCATGATGGGTAATCTTTTTGATGTGCTCATACATTCGGTTTGCAAGTGCATCTCTGTTCATCAGAGTTTGGCCTATATTTTTTTGTTGATGGATCTTTGTCTGCTTTTGGTATCTCAGTAATACTGGTTTTATAGAAAAATATTTAGAAGAGTTTCTTCTAATTGTATTTCATAGAATAGCTTGAGAAAGATTGATGTTAATTTTTTTTTTTTTTTGGTCTTTTTGAGACAGGGTTTTTCTGTAGCCTCAGCTGGCCTGGAACTCACTCTGTAGACCAGGCTGGCCTAGAACTCACAGAGATTTACCTTCCTTTGCCTCCCACATGCTAGGATTAAAGGTGTTCACCACCATACCCAGCTGGTGTTAATTCTTCTATTTCTTTGATTCTCTGTGATTTTTCATCTATGCTTCATTAATTTTGTTTTTTTTTAATTTATTTATTTATTTATTTATTTTTATGTGTATGAATGTATTGTCTGCATGCAGGTCTGCGCACCCGTGTCGTGCGATGCCGCGGAGGTCAGAAGACGGTCTCGGATTCCCCTGGAACTGGAGTTCTCCTGGAACCGGAGTCACAGACGGTTCTCAGCCGCCATGTGGGTGCTGGGGATCGAACCCGGGTCCTCTGCAAGAGCGGTCGTCGCTCTTAACCGCTAGGCCATCCCTCCAGCCCCTGCTTCATTAATTTTGATTTCCTCTTCTTGTCTACTCTATTTTTGGGGTATTGTTTGTTCTTGTTTTTGCAAAGTCTTCAGGTGTATCATTAAGTCATTAATATGAAATGTCTCTAATTTTCTTATGTTGGCATTTAATGCTATACTTTCCTCTTAGGACTGCCTTCATCATGTCCCGTAAGTATAACTATATTTGCGTTTTCATTGAATTTTAGGACTTTAAAATTTTCTTCTTTGATTTCTCCCTTGATTCAATTGCCATTCAATAGTGTGTTCTTTAACTTCTAAGAATATATTTTCTGTAGTTTCAGATGTTGATATCCAGATTAAATCTTTTGTGCTCAGATAGAATGTGGGCATTATTTAAATTTTCCCATAATTGGAGATTTGCTTTGTGTACCAATAGGGTCTTAAAATACATATGTTATAATGTTATAAAAAGAGTTGAAATGGAGGCTGGGCATGGTGGCATACACCTTTGATCCCAGCACTTGGGAGGCACAGGCAAGTGGATCTCTGAATTCAAGGCCAGCCTGGCATACATAGGGAGTTCCAGGACAGCTGGGGCTACAGGGAGACCCTTTCTTAGGCCAAAAAAGAAAAGAAAAGAAAACCAACAGAGTTGAAATGGAGTTACCCTATTGCTGGGGGACAACAACCCCTCCAGGCACCATAGGCTAGCAAATAAAAGGTGCAATGCTGGGAATGGACTCCTTCTGTTAGAGTTATTGATCAGGGATGGGGGCTAAGATCAAACAATATTGGCCACTGCTATTGCCCTTGGTTACCTTCTAGAACTTGGCTGTAAGACCATATTGTTAACTATTTTACATACATGTCATAGAACATCAAGGAGAAATCAACCTGGATTGATTTCAAAGTTTTTTTTCTATTGTCTAGCTTTCATAATGCTGGTAGGTGCTAGGCATGCTGTTAGAAAGGACTAATTATCAGCCTTACCCAGCTGCAATAATGATGACTGGCCTGTTAAGATACGTCTTCTGTTGCAAAAGTGGCAGAAATGTTGTGGGAGTAAACAGCCACCTTCTGATAAGGGCCATTTCACTGTAATTAAAGCCAAGAAACTGTGAGTAGAGTGGTCACAGGTCACAAGGTAGAAGCTAGTCTTATTATTCTGTCAAATGCACATCACATTAAACTCAATGACTTAATGATATAAATTTAAATTAATGAATCTTGTAGCCTTCATCAGAGAAGCTTCTTCTTGCAGCAGATAGCAACTAACACAGAGACTTACAGCTGGCTAATCTTCACTGAACAAGAGACTGCCCCAAATGGGACAAATATATCATACTCTCTCCTCCCAACTCTCAGGGATCATATGGAAGGGAGTGGAAAGATTGTAAGAGCCAGAGGTGCTGGATGAATATGAGGAAACCTTGTTCTCTGAACACAGCAGGAAAGTTGTGAACTCACAGCATATACAAGACCCAGGAAAGCTCAAGCCAGGGAAAATCCCAGTGTTGATGGGGAAGGTAGGCAAGAAGCTCCTTGCTGAGGAACTGTCAGCAATTGATGGGTGCTGGGAGAGGAGTGTCAGTTTTCTTTAAGGGTGTGAAGCTGGGTAGCTTGACCAGGTTCCAGGGAATAGACCTACATGGAAGAGCATTTGTGGACTATGGAGTATACGCCCTAGTCCCTTCAAATGCCAAGAAAAAAAAAAAAGAACAAGTTTGGGGTGGTGGTGGTAAGGTAGTAGTGGAGATGGAGGAGGGGAATCTGAATATTCACTATAAAATTATCAAAGATGCAATAAAATATTTCAAAGAATTTAAGCTCTGTAGTAGGTTCTAATCAGGAGGGTGACCTGACTTGGTAGTGTGTCACATGGTGTCCATGCGATGAGGGATAGCTGATTTTATGGTATTATTTTTAAATACACACAGCTGGACACTCAGGCAACTTCAAACAAATCGATGAGACACAGAAACTCACATTTCCCCTCAGTCTGCTCTTCCATTACTGCCTTGTGTTCTGTTATATTCCTCTGAATTTTACCATTTTACCAAACAGCAGGATTTGATAACAAAATATCCTTAGAAGTTATTTTTTCTTTGAATGATCCTTCTGATTAATTCTAGAAGATAAAGTATTCCGAAGGTCATCTGTCTTTATATATTCACATAGATTTGGCAGATTTATTTCCTAGGATCATTTCGTTTTCAACTCACAATATGTGGTCATAGTAGGTAGCTGTTTCAAGGTCTAATTAAAAGGTCATAAAATTCTATGAGAGTTTTGGGGATTTTATTCTAATTTCACAAATGATGAATGGTTTTCTTTGAGAGTGTCCTTTAAAGATACAGCTGGGTGAAAATCACCCAGAGAGTGGCTGCCATTCTATTTATCACTAGATTTTATCCCTTCGCAGATGTTTTCTGGGAACCATCGCAACTGGTTAATTCTTCTCCAAATAATGGGAAGCAGATCACCTCAATTAACGTACTGATTAGTAACTTCTTTAATGAGTTTCGGTGGATTTCCCCATTATTGCTTATACACTGCACTGAATCCCAGGAGCTGAGATTTGAACATTATTAGAACATAAAATCTGAACCATTTCAGAATTGCTGTTCAATGGCATATTTGTTGCTTATCTGCTACATCTCTCTTGTGTGTATCTTGTGTATCTTAAATAGGTCAGGCAAGGGAACCACACAGAAATGAATTCACAGTTGTGCAACTGGTAAAATTGTTTTAGGTCATATAGGGCTTCTATAATAGGGCAGTGGCTGCAGCCAGCCCTGAGCTGCAGGGTTTTAATGTATTTTAAAAGGAAGGCTGATGTCTAGGATTAAATCTGGTGGTAGTTGAGTGGTTTTGATGACTGAATAGCAAACACTATTATGTAAGGAGTTTCATTGGAGTGCCCCACTGGAGTTTGTGAACCTTGAGAAATGGATTAACATAGGTGGTAGTTTAGTAAGTGGAGAAAGTCACACATAGCTACATTCACACAGAAATGAGGATAGTAAACATCAGCTCTTCTAACAGTGTCAGAAAAAAAAACACGTGAACTCTGTCTATTCCTTAGTATTCTAAACAAAAGGATTTAAGACTGAAGAGAACTTCTAATAGCATAGGTTCTTGGGTAATAACTTTTTGTGGTTGGAACAGGAATCTAGGAATTGTTGTCAAAGCATCAGGCTTTCTCTTGTGAAACTTTATAGCTGATTTTTCTTTTGTGTTTATCAGGGGCATTTACTGTTATCACTACAAAGTGGGAGATCAAGCAAAGACCAGAATCTTCTGAAAAGGCCTCTTAGCGAACAACTTTTCCACAGGAAGGTTCTTTCTTGCTGCCACATTTTATAGTAACATAAAGTTTCATGACATTTATGGAAGCACATGTCATGAAGCAGATGGCTTGTTAGCCTGTTTTAGTAAGCTCATTCATATCTATACAATTTTAAAAGTTTTCCAAGTTCATGAATTATAAAGGAATGCTAGATGCTGTATAGTCCAAAGAGTCCTTTAATTATTAAAATTAGAAGTGCCAAAGGATTCAAACTTGAGTGGAAATTTAAAATGGGCTTTGAATCAAGATAAAGACGCTGAATTGGATTCCTGTGAAATTACTTCTCTTCAGGAGGTATGGAGTTTCTACTAGTATTACAAGTACTAATTCAGTTTTATCCTTTATTACTTCCTGACACAAAGCCTCCCTGAGAGCCAAGCTTGTATTACAAGGACTGTTAACTTCCCTAGGAACAGGAAGCATATTCCCTTAAGTAACTGCTATTATACCGCTGTCCCTGTGTCTGGGAAATCTTTCCTTAACTCTGGGGTGTTCAACCCACAGAAATCTACCTAGAAACTAATACCTTCTTCAAAGTGTCCCTTTAAGAACATTCTTATAGGGGCTGGAGACAAAACCGAGTTGGAAGAGGGCTTGCCTCACATGCATAAAGCCCAGAGTTTCATCCTTAGCACTACATAAATGTGGTGCACTCTTATAACCCCAGCTCTCCAGAGGAGGGGAAGTTGAACTAAATCGTGAGTTCTAGGTCAGCTTGAATACCTGTGACCCTGTGACCCTGTCTCAAAAACTGAACCAAACAAAGCACAGTGCTACCCTCCTAATCCCTGCAGCCCTGTGTGACTACTTCCTCCTTTATCCCATCCTCCTGGGTGTGTTCTTTGTCACCTGTTGGACACCTGGTGAGGTTGGTACCCTATTTTTAAATGTTTGCATAGCTCCATGCTGTTCAATAAAATGTCTTACAACTACTGGCTGCATGATGGATATTTTTCTCGAATTTTATTTCCTCATAGTTATTGCTTTTGGAATCAGGGTCTGGCTCTGTAGCTCAGGCTGACTTTAAACTGACTGCCTTTCATGGATTTTGTCTTGACTCTGTGAAGAGAATCAAGGCTGTGAATGTCTGTTTATGTTCAGACAACATAGTGCTGATATGGATCTCCAGGGTGAGTCACGATAGCTAACAATGCACACCTTGAGGCTTTGACTCAGCATAAAATGACTGATACCGGATGTCCAGGGACCCAAATGTAAATAGTGATGTAATCCATTTTATAACCCCTCCCCCCTCCCCTTTTTTTTTTTTTTTTTGCTATTTAGACAAAGTAGAGCAGGGTCTCTTTGCAGCCCCACTGGCCTGGATTCAATTTGTAAAACAGGTTTGGCCCTTGAACTCACAGAGATCTGCCTGCTTCTGCCTCTTTTTTTTTTTTTTTTCTTTTTTTCTTTTTTTTTTTAAATTTATTTCTGTATGTGTATGAATGTACTGTCTGCATGTAGGTTTGTGCACCCGTGTCGTGCAATGCCGCGGAGGTCAGAAGAGGGTCTCAGATTCCCCTGAAACTGGAGTTCTCCTGGAATTGGAGTTACAGACGGTTCTCAGCCGCCATGTGGGTGCTGGGGATCGAACCCGGGTCCTCTGCAAGAGCAGTCGGTGCTCTTAACCGCTAGGCAATCTCTCCAGCCCGCTTCTGCCTCTTGAGTGCTGGACTTAAAGGTGTGTGGCACCACACCTGGCTTATAACCATTTTTTTTTTCCCAAGAAACCACCTTTGCATGATTTCCTATAAAAGTCCTTAAGACCAAGGACACATGTCCTATTCCTTGTCAGTATCTTCTTCCTAATGGCCAGTGTGTCTTAGCCCAGAGAAAATAAGGCACATCTCATATTCCAATGCCCCATGAATCTTCTTGAACCTCCTAACCCTCCGTTCCTGTCCCCCAAATGGCCTCCACACTCACCCTCCAAATGCTGAGATGACAGGCATCGGTCTTGGTGCTTGGCTGTGAATATTCCTTTTCAAGTTTCCCATGAAACTTTAAAGTGCTACATTTGTATGTATCATTTCTTCCAAGCCCCTAATTTGCATCTATTGAGCATTCATTTTACACTGGACCTCAGAAAGTGCTGACCCTAGTTTCTGATCTAATACCTTCTCTAACCCTTTACTTCTGATACAGTTGTTTCCTGTTCTGTCTCTCTTAGTGCCTGGTTCTATCTTCTTTTTTTTTTTTATTTTTATTTATTTATTTCTGTATGTGTATGAATGTACTGTCTGCATGCAAGTCTGTGCACCTGTGTCGTGCAATGCCGTGGAGATAAGAAAAGCGTTTTCGGATTCCCCTGGAACTGGAGTTCTCCTGGAATTGGAGTTTCAGACCGTTCTCGGCCGCCATGTGGGTGCTGGGGATCGAACCTGGGTCCTCTGTAAGAGCGGTCAGCGCTCTTAACCGCTAGGCCATATCTTCTTAACTCTTATTTACATGGTTATAGATTTCATTGTGACTGGCAGAACCGCAGAGTTCCACTCATTTAATTCTAACAGTTACTGTCCTTTAGTTGGTAGGCATTAAGCTAGACACTAAAGATATAAAGATGAATACCATCCAGCTGGCACCCTCAGGGAGCTCAGAGCCTCACAAGATGAAGTTAGAGACCTTAAACAACTAGAAGAAGGAAGACAGGGAGAAAATCAGAGCCTTCAGCCCTGTCTGCTTTCCTGAAAGAGATACAAGGAAATCTCTTTAATCCAATTCAATGCCTTCTCTGGTTTGTTCTCCAGAATTTTGTAAAGAATTCAAAGTTCCATCTTTCCTTTCTTTTTCTCCCCCATCTGCTTCTTTTAAAGATTGGTATTTGCTCTTTATTACACTCATTTATTTGGTTGTTGGGGAGCATACATGTCACGGCCTGCGTGGAGCTCAGAAGACAGTTTGTGAGAGTTGGCTCTTTCAACCACATGGATTCTCAGGATGGAACTCAGTCCAGTTTGGTGGCAAGTACTTTTATTCCCTGAGCCATTCTGCCAGCCCCTCATCTGCTTTAGATGAAGATTTTAATATTAGGCTGATCTTCATTCGTTAAGGACATCATAAATAATCCCAGATAATCCAAAAAAAAAAAAAAAAAAAAAACAACTACTTAGGCCTCTTGTGCTGGATAGATTTCATTGTCAACTAGACATACTTGGATAGAAGGAATATCAGCTGAGGATTTTCCTCCATTGGACTGGCCTAAGGGCGTATCTGGGGGGAAATTTTCTTGATTATTGAATGATGTAGGAGAGCCCAGCCCACTGTGGATGTTGGCATCCCTGGGCAGGTAGTCAGGTATCACATAAGAAAGCAGGTTGATGCAGGGCATGGTGGCGCACGCCTTTAATCCTAGCACTTGGGAGGCAGAGGCAGCCAAATCTTTGTGAGTTCAAGGCCAGCCTGGTCTACAGAGTGAGTTCCAGGACAGCTGGGGCTACAGGGAGACCCTGTCTCAAAAAGACAAAAAAAAAAAAAAAACAAGGCTCCATCTGAAGCTGGGATTGGGACTTAGTAACACATAAGAGTCTCCTACATGGTACTAGGTTTGAAGGCATGAAGGAGCCATGGAGAAGAGGTGATGTTGGCACTGTGAAAAGCCAGGAAAGGCCATTATTGAAGGTGCAGCCGAAGTTGCAGATGAGACTCCCTTATATTGGAGATACCAGGATGCTGGGACAAAGACTAGGGTCAGTGGCAGGTACAGAGTGGAGCAGGCCTGGGCTGTGGATGGCAGAGCCGGAGAAGTGAAGCTGCCAAAGCCCTTTGGAGCCCAGAAGATTGTGAATGAATCTCAGATTTCCAGCCTTGAACTACTTTCCTGGACTTAGGTTTTGCCTAAGTGTTCCTGAATCTTCTCTGTTTTGAAATAAGAGCATATTTAAATTGTTTGGATTTTAAAGGAGCCCACAGATAAGAGACTTTTTAAAGAGACTTTGAACTTTTAAAACATTTGAATTTTTTAAAGACCATGGGACTTTTAAAGTTTCACTGTTTTATGGTGCAACATTAATATTAATATGAGATCCTGGGGATGAGAAATGGAGGGTTGTGGTTTAAAGTGATGTGTTAGTGTGTCAAGTTGACAAAGGGCCAATTGTGCTGGATACCTTTGGTTGTCAACTTGAAACTGCTGGGTACAGTGAATCTCAACTGAGGAATTTCCTCTTTAGATTGCCCTGTGGCCATGTCTGTGGGGGCATCTTCTTGATTGCTGAGAGATGTGGGTGGGCCCAGCCCACTGTGGGTGGTGTCATCCCTGGGCAGATGGCCCTGTATTATATAAGGAAGCAGGCTGTGCATGCACTAGGGGAACAAGTAAGCAGTGTTCCACCATGGTCTGGCCCTGAGTTCCTCCCTTGGCTTCCCTCAGTGATGAACTGCGACCTGGGAGTTATAAGATAAAATAAATCCTTTCTTTTCCAAATTGACTTCGGTCAGTGTTTTTATCACAGCAATAGAACCAAATTAAGACACTGCTGGTGTTGCAAGTACTCAATTTCCATTAGAAGAAATAAATATTTGGGGGCTGGAGAGATGGCCTAGCGGTTAAGAGCGCCGACCGCTCTGACAGAGGACCCGGGTTCGATCCCCAGCACCCACATGGTGGGCCGAGAACCATCTGAGACTCCAATTCCAGGAGAACTCCAGTTCCAGGGGAATCCGATACCCTCTTCTGACCTCTGAGGCATTGCATGACATGGGTGAACAGACTTGCATGCAGACAGTACATTCATACACATACAGAAATAAATAAAATTAATAAAAAAAAGAAGAAATACATATTTTAACTTTTTTTTTTTGGCAATCTTGAATCCAGATTCATAGAAAAAAAATATCACTTCATTGTGAAACTTAGAGACTAACCCTGTGTAGATTTAACCTTGAACATCATGGTTTTGACCTTTTTATTTCTTGAAGCTTATTCATAGGAGATCCTAGAATATTTATGGGTTAGGACATAAACGAATACATAAAATGAAAATGTTAAGTTTGCCATATGGCACTATAGGTTCTTATTCTTCAAACTGAGGCAGATTAAAACACATTTCTGAAATACTTCAATAGGTAGATTTCTTTCCCTGGTTAGTATTTTGAGAAAGATGCTCATTACCTTAACAGATGGGACCTTGAAAGCCAAATGCATAGTTAATAAAACAGCCAAAAGGAGCTCTTGATGTGGAGATAAGCGGGAGGAGCAATGTGGTGATTCAGTGTGCAAAGTGGGGGCTAGTGCCAGAGCTACAGCATTCCTTGTGACTGGAAATACACTACAGGGGTCCAAGCTAGGTGTGTATACCACAGCAAGGACAGCTGTGTCTGATGATAGGTGCATCGTAATGGTGCTAATCATTTCACTTTGTGCATCAAAACATGGCTGGGACTGTCAGTCAGGGACAGACCATGGGCAAGGCCAGGAGTTCCATCCCAGCTCTGCAATAAAAGTCAATACATACATAAACCCATGGTCCTTTTCAGCTTGAATGCATAAAATGTAAATCAGCTCTGACTCAGCACCTAGCTTCATAGCACTAAAAACAGCATTGACCTGGTCATAGAACCTTTCAACCCTGGTGATCTCTTCCACAAAACCAAAAAGTGGTTATGTTCTCAGGGCCCTTCCCTGTTTTCCTTTTAGGAACTGACACAAGCTTTCATACGGGAGTCCTACATGATGGGCATACATAAATAGATACAGCATAAAAAAGGCATTGATTTTATTTATTCAGATAACTCTTTATGTTCTTTCCTTAATGTCCATGAAAGCTTAATTTCATGGAGGTTGATGTCTCATACAATGTTATTCTGAGGATAAATGTTCTACTCCTACAAAGCTTAGGAATATGGAAAGACCAAATATTGTTTGATCTCTAATCTCTGTATAAAATAATTAAACCTGATCACTTTGGAACTTCATTGTTGGCCAATTAGCTTCAGCTAGTCATGTTAAGCTGTAGATTCCTAATGTAGGCAAATCTCCATTTGCTTATAAAACATGACTTGTAGCAATTAAAAGCAAATAGTGAAACATACTTTTCCATCTTACTTAGTTTCCTAAACCAAGATCTGATTGTGTATTAATATATTGATTACAATCAAATGGAAAATAGTAACAGTATTTTGCATAAGTACAGCATTCACAGTCTGTCCCAGGAGTGACTCTTTCTCATTATTAGCAATCCCATCTCTACCTATCTAAATGACAGCTACTCCTAGGCAATCTCTCTTAATTAGCAATCATGAAGATTACCATGGCACATTTATGAATTTTTAAAAAATGTCCTTCTAAAACTTGACCATGAAAACGACATTGTTCTTTACCATAAAATCAAAAGATTGTCAAGTCCCCTTCACATCCTGACCTCCCAGAGTCAAACGAATTACTAGCCAATTTTTTATAATGAGCAATCAT
Source organism: Rhizomys pruinosus (assembly GCA_009823505.1). Taxonomy (NCBI): domain Eukaryota; kingdom Metazoa; phylum Chordata; class Mammalia; order Rodentia; family Spalacidae; genus Rhizomys; species Rhizomys pruinosus. The sequence continues at coordinate 547,638 of VZQC01010587.1, read as the reverse complement.
ATAATCATAAGATTGGAAGAGACTTTGAGAGGGTGTATGGCTCACCCTTCCACACCAGTGTGGGCTGCACTAAAATCATCTGGGAAAGCAATTCACTACTGCTTTCCTTGACATTTTCAAAGTAAGAGAGCCACACTCTCCAGACCTGCGATCCCCAGCACTAACTTGTACACCCTTTGTTGGGTCTGTCCTCTTCCCTCTCTCATTCCTACCATCTCTCAATGTCTGCTGGAATCTAGCCTCAAGTGAACTTTTTGTTCTGTAATACATACCTCAGGGTTCATTCCCAGGTAAATCAGTTAAGACACTATGCTTTTTGCCCCTAACGAGGGCAGAAATTGTAAATTTGATGATGAATATGTTAGACTGGCTAAATTAGTACCACCTTAAAGTAGATCTGTTAATTGATACTGTCACTAAAAATCCAGAGACAAAAATAGGCTTCACATTAAATAACTGTTTTCGGTAGCACCTGTGCTGTCTCTAAATCTTATTTCTGTCAATTTTCATAAAATAAAAGAGATACCAAATAAACAATTACACATTTGAACTATTCTCCACAATATAAGCTATTTTAATTTAGGAATAGTAGAAATCCAATATTTATAAAACTTCTGGTATTTTAAAATTTCTTGGAGGTAAATTTTTTTTTCTGTGTACAGGTCCAAGAGTTCTTATCTAATTTCTACTTTTCATAGAATGTAGTTAAATATGAGCTGGAAAAAAATCAAGATTAATTCTCATAATTACATTTTTGTTTACATAATGTGTATAGATGTCTAAAAATTACTTTACTTAATTAAAATTAACAGGTATCTGAGCCAGGCATGGTGTTACACAGCTTTAATCCCAGTACTCAGGAGGCAGAGGCAGGCAGAATTCTGTGAGATCAAAGATACCTCTAAGTTGGGATACCTACAGGAGGAGAGGCAATAAGACCCTGCTGCCGAAGACCTGACGTTAACATGGGAGGGATGTATTGAGACCATACATGCAAGTGTACAGATGGCCTCTGGAATGCCAGAGAGTGTTACCAAAGGCCACTAAACCAATAAAGCAAATATGGGTCTCCCTGAGTCAAGCAAGACTCCACCGTCAGCACCAGCTACACCTCACCTGCCTGGAAATACTGTGCAGCAGTGGCAGCCATGTGCCTGTATATCCCAAATCTAATTGGCTATTGGCTCTCCCCTTGGAGAAATAACCCATGGCTGATGCCACGAGCTTACATCCTCTACAGGTTAGATGTTATAAGCCACAGTAAGACCCTGTCATATATAACAGGGGGGAAAATTGTAATTCATGGATTAACATATCCAAACATGTGTCTATGCTAAAGTAACCTACCATAATAATTAGAAATGTTTAAATACCTATATATCTAATTGCTTGTTCTTCATTAGTAGGATCGAAAGGTTATTCCTGGACAAACTGTCAGCCCATGAAAGGAAACAGCCAGAATTGACCAGAGTCCAAGTCAACAGCTCCAGAGAGAGTGGACTGTTTTACCTCTCATCCACCTGTGCCCCTTTTCTAAGCCTAGGGAACAACCTGCGGAAGAGGGGGCGTGGTAGAATGTAAGGGCTGCGATTGGGGTGAATGGTGAAACTACAGCAATGTAGTCTGGACACTCATTTGATCAACTTGATTGAACAAACAACCTGTCACCCCCCACTGGATGGTGGGGCTGTAGGTGTTTGGGCACAACAGCCTGCAGATAGGTTTTGCATGAAGGATGCTTGTACTCATGGATTATCACTTATAGCTAAAAATGAAAAAAAAAACTGAGAGAAAGATGCAGGACAGTTATGGCAGAATGCATGATCTGGGATGGGGTGGGGGTGGGGGGGAGGGAAAGGGAAATAAGCCTGAACTGAATTGGAAAAAATGTATGAAATGCACAAAGCATCAATAAAAATTAATTAAAAAAAAAAAAAAAGATAGTGTGGTCTCCATAATAAGTTACAACAGGGGCTATAGGGAAACCTTTTCTCAAAAACAAAAATGAGCAGGTATCTATTGTCAGTAGCAAGTCAAGATACCATTTAGGAATGGAGTGCACAGGATGAGGGAGGAGTCCCAGGGGGCCATGAGCCTCCTGCTCTGCCTCACTTCCCATTCTGCACTGGGGCAATTAGACATGAAGATGCAACAGCATAGGTCACCTTTAAACATGTCCTGTTGCATTTTCCTCTGAACAGGAGTGTGGTACTTTAGGTAATGCAAATAAAAAGCTCTAATTTTCTTCAAATCTTTCCTTTTCTTCTTCTCATGAGTTTTTTGAGAAGAGTGGATATGTTATAAAATTCAACATTCCTCTTTTGAGTGGTAAGTTACATCTAGGTGTACCGCTGGCTTTACAGATATTTATATGGGGTTTTGTACAAAGAGATCAGCTACTGCTGACTATTCTCTGCCAAGATATCAAATGAAGTGATGGCTTATCCAATCTGGAGACCAGATCTCTGCATCTCCCTTCTTTTATTTCTAACATCAAATGTACTATATAGTGGACTTTTCCATAAAAAGTCCTTCACTATGCATGAATTATACCCATAGGACTTTATTTTCTGATTTTCTTCTCATTCTCTTTCACAAAGGAAATCTCTCTCTCTCTCTCTCTCTCTCTCTCTCTCTCTCTCTCTCTCTGTCTCTCTGTTAGATGCCTATGTGTATATGTGTGCAGGTATAAGTACATTCACCTATACGGGCACCTGTGGAGGCCAGAGGTTGACATCAGCTTGTCTCCTTCAGTCCCTTCTCATTTGTTGGGGAAGACAGGTTCTCCAAAGGAATCCAGTGCTCAGAATTTTTGCTACACTGGCAGGCCAGTGAGTATCAATCATCCCCTTGTCTCCCCTCCTGGGGTTACAGGCAGTCACTCCATACCTGGCCTGATATATGGGTATTTTGGATCTGAATTCAGGTCCTCTCATTTGCACTCTGAGCCATCTAGTTTATTAAATTGCCTGATTATGGATGGTGGATTACCCATCCGATCCCCTTGGTAAGAGATATTTTCTGTCCTGATTATTCATGCAGCTCAACGGGCACAGGAGAATGGCACAAGTTTGTTAGTGAAATTCCTGCGCTGCTCAGGGTAGGAGGAACCACACAGTGTGACTAACACAGGTTTATACTTGAGGGAAAAATGAGTCTCACAGTCCCAACGTTAGAAATGAGAAAAGTTAAACTCATTGTTCTCATCTATGATCAGGCAAATTGGTGTCAGCAAACTCAGAATTTAAATCTGAATCTATCTTGACTCCAAGGATTTACCATACCTATGATAAAATCCATGAAACTAATCCATGAGATTAAACATTTAAGAATTTCCATATGAAAATATGAGATCATGGAGATTTTGAAAAGTTTAGCACTTTTAAAACCCTTTGGTTCTTAACTGGACTTGTGCAGAATACCCCCTTCCTTAGTTCCCTGATAGCATTAAGCCCAAAATGCAGTCATTATCTCCACAGACAGCACCTATGACAGAAGGGAGAGGGTAGTTGACAAACTTTGGTTGGGGTGGAGGCCTGTGAGCAGGGGATCAGATATTGGAAGTCACATATCTGAGCTGTACCTTATAGAAGCAGCACTCTGGGCTGGAGCATAGCAAGGGTCATTCTACTATGGCAAAGAAACTTGTCCAGTCATTCTGGAATCATATCAATAATTTATATGGTTCAGTACTAGCATCTCCCTCCCTTCTTCCTTACTTTTGTAGAAAGTACAGTTATATAAAGAAAAGGTTGATACTCTTTATAATTATAATTTTTTCCAATTTATTTCTGTGCATCATTTTCAAAGGAAGAAAACAGAAGACAGACTGGTTTTCTGAAGTATTTAATACCTTTGGCATCACCATCTGGGTGTGTGTCGGAGTTTTGGTATCTCACAGACCAAAGAGTCATGGAAATTTTCCATGCTGGGGTTGATTGAGTTTGCCTATCTGGTCAGTGCCAACTTATTCTGTGGGCAGCATGTGTAAATCCCAAGATATTTTCATTTTGCTAATCTGATCAGTGCCAGTCCATTTCTGGCTTTTCTGTCCACCTGCTGACTCCCTGGTGTTGGCTTCCTGCTGCTCTATCCATCTGTGAAGAATTTATTTACAAAATACACTAAAATGCAAACCACACTGGTATGGGACTTAGCTTCCCTCTGCCTAGGGAGTGGCAACATGCCAGAACACAGTTTCTAATTGTTACTGAGGTTGAGTACAAGAAACTGAAATGTTCCAAGGACTCTTTCTTTCATTGGAAACCCCTCAGGCACAATGGAAGGATAGAATCTGTGCAGGTGGATGAGGCTGACATTTCCCAAAGGTACTGAGTTTATTTTCAGAGTGGACTGAGGAGGGAGTAAGGGTGGTAATGACAAGTCCGTGTTTATAAACTGTGGGCATCTTATTACCAGCATGCAAGATTTTATTCAGAGCTTTGCTTCTGGAAAAGATTTTATTAGTTTATGTCTGAGTGCCACTGTAGAGCAAAGTGAAGATTTTTCTCATTTCCAGTATTTATTCACATGTCTGTATGTCAATATAACATGGGTGGAAGTAACATAAACACTCAGGGATTATTCTGGCTTGATTGCTGCTACACACTGAGGGCAGGCTGCTCTCATAAGATACAGGTTTCCATGGAGTTCGGGAAGATGGGCCTCGTGGTTCATGAAATACAAATTCAGTTGAGGTAGCAGAACAAGAGAAACTTTATAATAATAAATACAAATAATAAATTAAAAAGTCTAGTCTATTAAAGCACTATTAAGAGAAATAGAAAATTTATGGAAGTAAAAAAAGAGCAAAAGAAGAGGGTGCATAGGTTTTGGGTATTGAGATTTTTCCCAAGCTCAGGCCATCTGTATGTCTGAGCAACAGACTGGGTCATCACCTTAAGATCTTTTGAAACAAAAACTTAGAGGAACTCTTCACAGATCTGGTTCTGAGGTCTGTGTCTTCTAATGATATAAAAAGTCTCTCAACTGAGCCTCACAAGAAAGCCTGACTCTGAGAGCTCCTACCTCATTAAGTCACCAGAAAAGATGAATATGATTTGAGCTTAGTAACTTAAGAAATTTTCAGAACCTATATGTAGCATTAGCCTGTGTTTCAAATGTCTGCTTTAAGGTGAACTAACTTGCTGGAATTTCCTTTTTACCCTCCTGTGATGGTTGCATATCCTGATCAATTCTCCTTCTTCCAGCCTATTTCCACTGCTATGCCACTTCTTCCACCTGGACATTAGGCTCCACTACTTACTGATTGACGCTGGCCATCCTAAGCTGCCCTTAAAGATTATGGGACTAGGGGGTAACTTTACTACTTTGACTTGATTCTGTCCCAGGCATCTGTCAGCTCTTCAAATTTCAGGCTGCCCTTCATCTCTTTCTGCACCTGGAAATATCCGTTTTGCCAAAGTCATTTAACACCACACCTGTTTGCTCACTGAACCATTCGCTTACTGGCCATTTATTTAAAAACTGGCCTGTGTTCCAGTGCCTTCCCCTTCCTTGCCTCGATCCTCTTCATCAAGTTGTCACCCTTAGGCTTCTCACTTAGTTCTAAAATGTGGTGCCCACTTTGTCCACAGAGAGGAAGTTCCTTTCTTGTCTTCAGACCACTTTCTGGGCTTGGACACCCTCCAGCACTGTCACCAGCTGAGTCCCATTGCCAAGACTCTATGTCTCTCCAGGACAGGTTGCCTCTCTCAGCACAGACAGGTGAATAATGTGGGGCAGCTGTGCATTTCTACCAAAGATGAACGTAGCACCTTTTCAGAAGTCCCTGTCAGGCAAACGGGGAACAAGCACACACATCAGAAAGGGCTCATAGTCAGGGGCTGGAGAGATGGCCTAGCGGTTGAGAGCGCTGACCGCTCTTACAGAGGACCCGGGTTCGATCCCCAGCACCCACATGGCGGCTGAGAACCGTCTGAAACTCCAATTCCAGGAGAACTCCAGTTCCAGGGGAATCCGGCACCCTCTTCTGACCTCCGCGGCATTGCACGACACGGGGTGCACAAACCTACATGCAGACAGTACACTCATACACATACAAAAATAAATAAAATTAAATTAAAAATTATTATTTTAAAGAAAGGGCTCATAGTTAAGCAGTCCCACTGTAAAGAAAAAGTGGGAAATTTTGTATATCTGGGGCTCAGACACAAAAAGCCTATAAACATTTTTGACTGAGTTTTATTAAGCTTGGTTTTTGGAATGAGCTCCAGTTGAACCAAGTGTCAGTGTTTGGATATGAATATGTGGAGATGTGCTACTAAAGTGGCCTGTGTAGGGATAAAAAGCCAGGTTTTCATCAGCTGGGACAAAGAATGTTAGCATCCAGCTCAGGAAGGGATGGGAACTCCTTCTCCAGGTGGCAGGTGCCGGTGTTGGTAGCATTGTTGCATAACCCTGGGAATTCATTAAAATTGTCAGTTTATGTGGCAGAGGGACATTGCACTGACAGACCCAACAGAAAAAAAAAAAAAAGTGATAATTGCTTTCTTCCGATGCTTACCTTTTCCCTTAGCAAGGAAAGCCAGTTGTAAATAAATAACCCAATGCTGACACATCACAAGTTTTTGTGCAGAAAACAGCTTTGCAAAATGTGCACCTCAAGGACTGCTGGGCACTTTCTGGGAGAACTAATAGATTTATCCTGCTGCTTTAACCTAGCTGCACAGTGAGTGTCCACATTCTCAGCAGAACCAGGGTACTTGGGAACTCTTCCTTTCATGAGGCAAATGGACAGGGTTTCTACCAATGGAGAACAGAAAAAGGTAGTAAAAACAAGAAAGAAAGAAACAAGAAGACAGAAGCAATCCAATTCACGTTTCAGGTGCAGACATGCATGGTTCGAAAATCTGCTGTTGCTCAGTGGTAGAGGCACAGGCAGTGGTATTTGTCTCCAAACAGTGCTCCTAGATGGAAAAGCATCCAGGTAAACTAGAATAGCACGGGCAGCAGTCTTTTCTCTGGTTTGGTGCAAGCTTTCTATTCATAAAACTTCATTGGGTAGTGAGAGATCCTGCTTCAAGAAATCAAGGTGGAAAGAGGAGGAGGTGGACACACGAGCTAATGCCAACCTCTGGCCTTCCCATGCACCTGCACACATATGCACAGAACTCAGGAATTTTCTTCCAAAATTGCCTTTCCAGTCTTTTAAGTGCTTTATCTTTGTTCTTTGGGGATTTTCTGCTTCAAGTTTTGTGTAGCTCCTTAAAATTTTTCCTTTCGATTTATCTTTATTTTCTGTGAATGATTGTTTTCCCTGCATGTATGTAGATGAACCACATGCACGTAATGCTCAGGGAGTCCTGAAGAGGATGCTGGATCCCCAGGAACTGGAGGCACAGGAAGTTATAGCTGTCAGGTGGTCCCAGGGCTCGAACTCAGGTCCCCAGTCTGTGAAGCAGTCCCTTTACCTGCTGAGCCATCTGTTGCATTTTTGCTATCTTTTCCAAAAGGATCAAAAGTTGGCTTGAACTGAAATGGAAAACATATTAAATTGAAGGCTGCTGATCTTTGCCAATGTGAAGAAAAAAACCTGAGACACTAGAACTCAATTAAAATGAAAAGGTGTCTGTTGGTCAAACAGGAAACCCTAGATTTGGCTGGCTCTTATTCTAACATCACCAATCTTTCCTTTTTTCTGTTCTCAGAAGAGCAGAGTTCCTTATTAAAATTTATACCAGGGCCAGTCACTTAGTCTTTTGAATACATATTTCTTCATCTACAAGTCACTGATCTTGAAGCTCTGATTTGAAGGCCTCTGTATAATAATCCAAATGCCTAGTGTGTACGGATACCAGCAAATAGTAAAGTACAACCTGGAGAACAAAATGATTTCCAAAATTATAAACGTCTATTTGTTTTGCCCTTTCCTAATCATTTCCCCTCTTTTAGTCTTAGATTCTTTCACATTACCTAGAGAAGAACTAGAATAAATCACAAAGATGAAGAAGTGGTCAACGTTTATGTAGGAAGAACCAGTTTGAATTAGGTGCTAGTTCTCAGCTAGCACCCCTCAGGGCACCATGTGGGTGGGAGTCATGGGATTTCTCTGACCCTACCCCAAGAAGGAACAAGCAATGTGACCCAGGTACAGGATGCTAGGTGGAGCAGCAGTATGGAGTGGCACATAACTGGGGGGTCTGTGATTGGCTTTGGAACCTGACATCATTTTGCTTATAAAAGCAAGCTGTATCAGGCAATAAACTGAATTCTCCATTACCATCATTACAGAACTCCCAGCCGGCCATTATTTCTTGCACATACAGGCCAAAGCAGGCATGAATTTCGTTCAAGTGACTAGTGGGTTGGACAGCAGTCCTTTAGATCACCAATCTGGATAGTTGGTGTGGTGAAGTGAATTGTGAGTGGGCATAGACAATCGGCCATCAGCCTGAAATTCCTGTCCAGAGGGCAGCAGTCTTTGGGCAGGTGGAAAAACACAGCCAAAGTGGGAAACATTCCATTATCCCAGGGTAAGGACCTGAGTTGGAAGTACCTCTCAGGTCGCCTGACCACTGCATTGAGGGGTCAGTTCCCTACAGTGGCTGCAGGTGGGTACTGTGCTCCCCTTCCCTTAGCAGGACCATGCTGTACCTGCTCATGGCAAAGGAAGTTTTCTACAGTTTTAAGCTCCCAAAGGAAATTCTCATGAACCAACTTAAAGGCCGAGCAGCAGGTAAGAATGGGGTTTCTGTGGGAACCATAGTTTGGGGAATTACAGCAGTGTCTCTTTGATCCCATAACTGTGAACTATGGCTGGACCCCAAGTCCTCAGTGGCTTTGGTGAGCTCTTGGAATCATCTGAGAGATACTGCAGTATTGTGTCTCACGAATTTCTGGGTGTCAAGCAATGACCTAAATCAAAACTAACTACTGCTCAACATGGTCCAAAACATTCTTAAATATGCTATAATAGGCTGTGGGATTTAGGAAACAGGCAAGAACCAGTGTGATAGAAAAAGGCTCCAGGAGCCTCCTTGAGTTGGCTCAGTCCTGCTCTATGTCCCACTTCCTTGTGTTTGCCTCCCAAAGGCTCATGTGTTGGAGACTTGGTCCTAGCTGGTGAGTGATGGCATGCAAGGATGCTAGTCTGGTTGCTGATGAAGTCCACTGGTGTCTGCATACTGAGTGGGCTTGTAGGAGGTGAAGTGTGATTCAAGTAAGAAGCCTCCCCCCCCCCCCCCAGGCTGCGTCTTTGGAGAAGGTATCCTGCTCTGTCCCCTTTCTCTCTCTCTCTCTCTCTCTCTCTCTCTCTCTCTCTCTCTCTCTCTCTCTCTTCTCAGTTGTTCTGTGCTAAGCATCTCTGCCCTATACAGTAAATAACTAACACACCAGCATTTCCTCCTGCAACTGTGGTCCATGTTCCCTTATGCTTCCTAATAGTGTAATACTTCCTGTTTACCCACAGTGGTGCTTTCTGTGGTTCTTTCACATGTAGGCCTTCAAAGTCTGAAAACATAAATTGAAAAATTCTAGAAATAAAATATTTGTAATTGAACTGCTGTTCTGAGTGGGTGTATGAGACATCTCCTGTGGTCCCACTCTCTCACAAACTGGGTGTGACTTGCCCTTTGCCACATGCACTTTGTTGTAAAAGCCATCTGTGCACTGAGCCCCTGGCAGTTATCTGGGCCATCAGACCCACTGCGTAGTATGTAGCATTGCTGTGTCCTGATGCCCAAGTTGCTGGCCTCTTGTCACATATCACCCAAGCAGTGCACCATCTCATATCCTCATGAATAGGACAAGGGTCAGGTCTTTAGAGAGACTACCTTTACAGACTTTTACTACTGTCTCCTCTTATTTTTGCCCTCTGAGCTCCAATTATGCATGTTTATGCATGTACATGCCCTCACCCATACACAAGCAATACAAATGTAAGAATAATATTGAAAATAATATTCAAGGTCAATAACACTTCATTCTTATTTTCAGAACACATGGAATCTTTTCTATAAATGGGAATACTAATACACTTTGAGTCTTCTTCAAATGGCAAAAGCTAATAATTACTCTTATGGCCATGGTCAAATTGTATCGCTTATACACATCTATATAAAATAGCATAACTACGTATGAGTGGACTTAAGCAGTATATTTAAAAAATATTTTATTCAAGAATTGTATGCGATGTATTCAATGTCTCAATATATTTCAAGTATTTCTACAATGCCAGAGACATTCTTGTTTGTTGGGAAATTCAGATGGAAACTCTTAGGCCTAATCATATAGACTTGGGTTAATAAAATGACAGCAATGTCACTAAATAGATGAGATTGCATTTAGACATTTGACCAGTTGGAGTCGTAATTTCCTCATGAAAGTATGAACCTAATATTTTCATTGTAACAATGGGCGATTTTTAAAGAAAGTAAACTTTGAATGCTAAAACTGTATTCTTGTTTGCAGATTATATTTGAGTCTCACTTTGTGCAGACAATTAGTATGAATTCTCCTAAAGAAGGGGAAGAGTCCAAAGAGCAAGGACTTCTGCTCCCCAGGCTGCACAGGCTCTCTTTCCCACTTAATATTTTTAATCTCAGCATACAAAATATTTGTATACTCACATTAAAAATATTAAATGGTTTTTTTTTTTTTTTGTAAAGTTATCTTTGCTGCTGACTTAGGACTTGCTCACCAATGATCGTCATAGAGCCTCCCCTGGCCTGTGACCTAGATCACAGGCCAGGGGAGGCTCTATGACTATCATTCTGCAAATAGACACTGTTCTAATCTTACTCATAATGAATTATTGTTAAACCCATAGATTAAGCATCTCTTAACTTTCACTAGAAAAGGTTGTTCTTGCACTAGGTGGTGATTAATGCAGAGACCTACAACTGGTCAATGTGGAGAGAACAAGAGCCCTCAGAATGCTCAAGCCTAAATGGGACAACAATATTGCACACTCTCCTCCCAATGCTCAGGGACTACTGTGAAAGAGGAAACCAAAACATTGTTACAGCCAGAGGCAGTAGATGAATACAAGAAAACTGTGTGTCTGAGCACTACAGGGTAGTTACACATATGAACACACAGTGCTTATGTCAGCATGGATAAGACCTATGCAAACTGGAGCCAGACAGGCAACCAGCATGGATGGGGGAGGCAGGCAAGAAACCCCAGTCCTAGCTGAGGAGCTTTTGGCCACTGATAGAGGAAGAGAGAGGGAGAGTTAGTTCTCCTTATTGGTATGATGCCTGGTAGGTTGAGCAGGGTTCAAGGGATGAACCCATACCTAAGAGCACCTGGGAAACAAAGATAAAACTCAATAGGCAGAGACTGGGGATCTCCCAAGACCACTTGAAGCACAGGTAAGTGCTGGGTGCTTCAGCCAGGCAGATTGTTTGACTGGATTTCGTTCTTTGTTGAACTTTGGCTTGATTGGCTGGTGTGGCTGGGGTGGGGGCAGATTTATCCTCCCAGCTGGTATAAAAGGTCGGTTTGTGTGAGTCTTGAGATTGAGATTGGGGATCTCCCAAGACCACCTGAAGCACAGGTACCAGGGTGCTGGCTAAAGAGCACCCCCCCAACTGGGATTACCAAAGGAAGTAGTGTCCAAGTGGATTCTTTGGAGAACCTTCAGAACAGAAAGGGAAGAGTGAGTTGGACTTCCAATAGAAAGCCTAGAGCTCAGAGAAGTCAACACTCCATAAGCAAGGAGTAAAGGAGAAAAACAGATCAATCAAACAAACAATGAAGGCATCTGAAGGAGGCAAGCAAAGCAAGCCTTCAACACAGTGAAGAGGCATTTGGGATTCACATTGGAATACAGGCAAGGAGAAACCCATATGCCAGGGACACGAAGAAGAGACAACATGGGAAAGGTGCAGGATAATCCCACACCAAGCTCTCCCAACCCTGTGGAAGATTCCTACAGTGGTATCCCCCCTGGGGATGCCCCAGGACACAGATATTAGAAGTACAATTGTGATCACACTTAAAGAAGTACAAGATTATAAAGAGCAAATCAAAGAATTAACACAAGAGAATGAAGAACTCCAGAAGGACCTAGAGAGAGAGAATGACAAACTCCAGAAGGAAGTAGAAACACTGAAACGATCACATGTTGAAAAAGATAAGGAAACCAACCAGAAAAGCAAAGAGCTACAGGAAGAGAATGAGAAGCTCCAAAAGGAAGTGGAAATACTAAAGAAATGAGAAGACAAAATGAAAAAGGAAATCAAACACTGATCCAATCAAGAGGAAAGGAATGGAAAAAGCCTCAGAAGCAGAATGGAGGAAGCAGAACAAAGAATATCAGACCTGGAAGATAACACAGAACAACTAAAAACCTCAAGGAAAGATTATGAAAAATTTAAAAATACACAAAAGTGGAACAACCAGGAACTGTGGGACACTATGAAAAGATCAAACCTCCACATCATAGGAATAGAGGAAGGAGAAGAATCCCAAGAGAATGGTATTGATCAGATCTTCAACAGAATAATAGATGAAAGTTTCCCCAAAATAAAAAAAGACAAACAGATACAAATACAAGATGCACATAGAACTCCAAACAGACAAGATTAGAAAAGAAACTCTCCACACCATATCATAGTTAAAATGCTAGACACCCCAAACAAAGACAAAATCCTTAAAGCCACAAGAGAAAAACAACAAGAGACGTATAAGGGGAAACCTATCAGAATTACAACTGACTTCTCAGTGCAAACTATGAAAGCAAGAAGTACCTGGAGCAAAGCATTTCCAGTGTTAAAGGACAATAGATGCCAACCCAGGTTACTATACCCAGCAAAAATATTGATTATAGTTGAAGGAGAGAGAAAAACCTTCCATGACATAAACAAGATGAAAGAATACATGTCTGGAAAGCCAACCCTTCATAGAATACTTGAAGCAATTCAAAGGACAGAAGAAAGAGCAACCATCCCCAGGCACCTAGAAAGAGAAATCAATAAAAGCATAACTGCAGAAGTAGAAACCTAAACCCAAACCACAAATGGATAATAAGGCAAAAGGAAGCAACACAAACCTATCACTCATTACCTTAAATATTAATGGACTAAATTCCCCAATCAAAAGACATAGACTGGGAGATTGGATTAGGAAACAGAACCCATCCAAATGCTGTCTACAAGAAACACATCTTACCTTCAAGGACAGGCACGACCTTAAAGTGAAAGGATGGAAAAAAATATTCCAAGTAAATGGTACCAAAAAGAAAGCAGGTATTGTTATTTTAATATCAGACAAAGACTTCAAAGTAAAAGAATCAGAAGAGACAAAGAAGGCCATCACATTTTAATCAAAGGAACAATTCACCAAGAAGATGTCACAATTATGAATATATGTGCACCAAATTCTGGTGCACCAAACTTTATAAAGAAAATTCTCCAAGACCACAAGTCACACACTAACCCCAGTACACTCATAGTAGGGGAATTCAATACCCCACTGGGCCCTTTGGACAGGTCAACAGGACAAAGAATAAACAGAGAGACATCTGAACTGAACGATATGATACACCAAATAGACCTCACAGACCTCTATCGAATAATTCCACCCTAATACCAGAGAATACACTTTCTACTGAGCACCTCACAGAATATTCTCCAAAATCGACCACATACTGGGACACAGGAGAAACCTCCACAAATACAAAATGAAATAATTTCATGCATTCTATCAGACCACAGTGCAACATAGCTCATTATCAACACCAGGATAAGCCCTACTATCTACAAGAACACATGGAGACTAAACAACACACACTTTTTAAAATATTTTTTAATTTTATTTATTTTTGTATGTGTATGAATGTACTGTCTGCATGTAGGTTTGTGCACCAGTGTTGTGCAATGCCATGGTCAGAAGAGGTTGTCGGATTCCCCTGGAACTGGAGTTCTCCTGGAATTGGGGTTACAGATGGTTCTGAGCCACCATGTGGGTCCTGGAGATCGAACCTGGGTCCTCTGCAAGAGCAGTCAGTGCTCTTAACTGCTAGGCTATTTCCCCAGCCCCACAACACACTCTTGAATTATGAATGGGTCAAGGAAGAGATAAAGAAAGAAATAAAAGCATTCCTGGAACTGAATGACAATGATAATATAACACAACCAAACCTATGGGATACCTTAAAAGCAGTCCTAAGAGGGAAGTTTATAGCCCTGGGTGCCTACATTAGAAAAACAGAAAGAGCACAAGTGAACACTCTAACACTGCTGCTAAAATCACTTGAGAGGCAACAACAGATGAACCCTAAAAGCAACAGACAGGAAGAAATAACAAAAATCAGAGCAGAAACCAATGATATAGAAACAAAGAAAACCATACAAAAAAAATCAACGGATCAAAAAGTTGGTTCTTTGAAAGAATAAACAAGATAGACAGACCTCTAGCCCAGTTAACCAAAAGAAAGAAGGAACAACTCCAAATCAATACAATCCATGACGAAAAGGAAAATATCACAACAGACAAGGAAAAGATCCAGAAAAACATACGGGAATACTTCAAAAACCTATGCTCTACCAAGTTTGAAAACCTAGAAGAAATGGATGAATATCTGAAATCCTGGGAATCACCAAAGCTCAACCAAGAAGAGATCAACAGCTTAAACAGATCCATAATACATGAAAAAATTGTAGATGTAATAAGAAACCTCCCAACTGAAAAAAGCCCAGGCCCAAACAGTTTCACAGCAGAATTCTATAAAACATTTCAAAAAGACTTACAACCATTATTACTGAAATTGTTTAGAAGGATACAGAGGGAATCCTCCCAAATTCCTTCTATGAAGCCATCATCACTCTATTACCAAAACCAAAGGCAAAGATACAGCCAAAAAGGAGAACTATAGTCCCATCTCCCTGATGAACACAGATGCCAAAATTCTAAACAGGATACTGTCAAATCACATCCAGACCCACATAAAGAAGTTCATGCATCATGACCAAGTTGGATTCATACCAGAGATGCACAGATGGTTCAACATACAAAAATCAATAAATATCATCAAACATATAAATGAACTGAAGGGCAAAAACCACACCATCATCTCAATTGATGCAGAAAAAGCCTTTGACAAAATCTAGCATCCCTTCATGCTTAACGTCCTAGAGGGAATTGGATTGGAGGGATCATTCCTCAGTATAATCAAAGCCATATACACGAAACTCACCGCCAATATCATCCTAAATGGGGAAATGACAGAAGCATTCTTTTTAAAGGTAGGGTCTAGGCAAGGCTTCCCCTGACACCATTCCTCTTCAATATAGTGCTTGAAACACTTGCTAGAGCAATAAGGCAAGAAAAGGAAATTAAAGGATTATTAATTGAAAAAGAGGAAGTCAATCTATCCCTATTTGCTGATGATATGATTGTTTACTTAAGGGATGCTAAAAACTCCACCAGAAAACTCCTAGAAACGATTAACAGCTTCAGCAAAGTGGCAGGGTACTAAATTAAACATAAAAAAATCAGTAGTCTTTCTTTACACCAACAACAAGCAACTGAGGAAGGAATTATAGAAGACCTTCCCACTCATAATTGCCTCAAAAACAATAAAATACCTAGGAACAAACCTAACCAAAGACACCAAAGATCTCTACAACAAAAACTTTAAAGCCTTGAAGAAAGAAACTGAAGAAGACATCAGAAGATGGAAAAACCTCCCATGTTCATGGTTTGGGAAAATTAATATAGTAAAAAATGTCTATTTTACCCAAATGCTTGTATAGATTTAATGCAATCCCAATTAAAATCCCCGAGAGTTTCTTCGCAGGCTTGGAAAAAAAGTCCTTAATTTCATTTGGAAAAACAAACAAACAAACAAACAAACAAAAAAAAAAACAAAAAACAATAGCCAAAACAACGCTTAGTGAAAAGAGCAACACAGGGGGGATCTCTATACCAGACTTCAAACTATACTACAGGGCTATAGTCATAAAAACAGCTTGGTACTGGTACGAAAACAGACCTGTTGACCAATGGAACAAAACTGAAGATCCAAACTTGAGCACATACAATTTCAGCCATCTCATATTTGACAAGGGGCCCAAGAAGACACAGTGGAGAAAAGACAGCATCTTCAGCAAGTGGTGTTGGCAAAACTGGATCACCACTTGAGGAAGAATGAAATTAAACCCCTACGTCTTCTCAGACCGCTATACAAAAGTCATACTCCAGATAGATCAAAGACATTCAACGGAAAACCAAACTTTGGAGCGAGATAGAAAAATAAAGTGGCACCCAGACTAAAGACAAAGACATAGGCTTAGGAAACCGACTTCCTAAATCAGACAGCAGCTGCACAAGAATTAAGGTCGACATTGACAAATTGACCTCATTAAAAACTCAAAAGCTTCTGTACATCAAAAGAAACAATCAAGGAAGTGAAGAGAAATTCCTCAGAGTGGGAGGAAACCTTCACCACAGAAACGTCTGACAAAGCATTGAACTTCCAGAATATATAAACTACTCAAAAAAACAAATGAAGAAAGAAAAAAATGACCCAACTCAATAGATGGAGCAAAGAGCTGAACAGAGACTTTCACAAGTGAGGAATTAGAGAATGGCTGAGAAAATTCTTAAGAAGTGTTCAACATCACTTAATCAATTAAGCAAATGCAAAATAAAACCAATTAAGATATCATTTAATTCCAATAAGAGGCAGGACAAGAGAAACAATGACACCAAGTGCTGAGAGGTTGTGGGGAAAGGGAGAACTCACCACTGCTGGTGGAAATGTAAACTCATACAGCCACTATGAAAATGGCAGTGTGGAGAACACCTTGGAAGAAGAATATATATATATATATCTATAATATAAAGATATATATAGTATAATAGTAGTATATATATAATACTATAGATTATATAAAGATATATATATCAGAATATAGAGTAAATTATATATAAGATATATATTATATATATATATATATATATAATATAAACCAGTTGGTGTTTCTGTGTACCTGGTTTTAGTCTTTTTGCCTTTAAATGGAATTGATTTCTATCATACTTATCTTAGACACAATGATAATGATGTGATAGTTTCATTTAAAATAACCATTAAGCCAGCCTGGTCTACAGAGTGAGTTCCAGGACAGCTGGGGCTACAAGGAGACCCTGTCTTGAAAAGACCAAAAAAAAAAAAATTAAGGAGCTAGACAGATAGTTCAGACATTAAGAGCACTGGCTGTTCTTGTGGAGGATTCAGGTTCAATTCTCAGCACCTACGTGGTGGGTAACAGCTATCCATAACTCCAGTTCTAGGGGATCTGACACTGTCTTCTGACTTCTGTAAACTCCTGTATGGAAGTGAAAATATATACATTCAGGTGCACACACATGCACATGCGCACGCACACACGCAAGAAAATAATACTAAAATAAATCTAAAAATAATCAGTGATGAATTAACTGACATATTGTAATAGATATTAAAATTTAAATGTTTTTTAATATTCAAACATCTCAACTTTATTTTGACCTGTGTATGAGGAACTTTCTTCCTCACTCCCAACATCTCCCTCTTCTTCTGCAGACACCCTTCTTCCAACACCCTTCCTCATATCCCTCTTCTTCTGCAGACACCCTTCTTCCAGCACCGTTCCTCATCTCCCTCTTCTTCTGCAGACACCCTTCTTCCAACGTCCCTCCTCATCTCTCTCTTCCTTCTGCAGACACCCTTCTTCCAACACCCCTCCTCGTCTCCCTCTTCTTCTGCAGACACCCTTCTTCCTACACCCTTCTTCATCTCCCTCTTTTTCTGCAGACACCCTTCTTCCAACACCCTTCCTCGTCTCCCTCTTCTTCTGCAGACACCCTTCTTCCACACTCCTCCTCACCTCCTTCTTCCTTCTGCAGATACCCTTCTTCCAACACCCCTCCTCATCTCCCTCTCCCATCTGCAGTCACCCTTCTTTTCCCCAATACTGCCTCTTGCTCTTTGCTTCCCCCTTGGATCAGAAGCTAAGACCTTAAAATGTTGAGAATAAAAGTGCAAGTTTTAGTAAATTTCTTAGAGAATCATGAGATTAATTTTCAGAATAGGCATTAAGAGATGACAAAATCATTGTCACAGATTTTCCAAAAATGTGGAACAAAAGTAAAGGATATTTCTTTATTTCAGATAAAATCCCTCTAGTCTCACTTTGTGCTGACAGTTTTAGTATGACTTCTCATAAAGAAGAAGAGTCCAGAGAGCAAGGGCTTCTGTTCTTCAGGGTGCACAGGCTTCTCTTCTATTTAATTAATATTTATTTATTTCTTTTGTTTATGTGTATGAGTGTACTGTCTGCGTGAAGGTTGGTACACCTGTGTCGTGCAATGCCACAGAGGTCAGAAGAGGGCATCGGATTCCCCTGGAACTGGAGTTAAAGATGGTTCTTAGCCACCATGTGTCCTCTGCAAGAGCAATCAGTGCTCTTAACCACTGAGCCATCTCTCCAGCCCCTTAATTAATATTTTTAATGTCAGTATAGAAAATACTGGGTTTTATTTTTTTGGAAAGTTATCTTTGCTGTTGACTTAGGACCTGCTCACAATAATATTTAATTAATTATTGAATATGCTGGAGATTCAACCTAGAGCCTCATAATTGTAATAAAAGTAGTTCTGTTGATCTATATGCCCAGCCCTGCTAATTCTGTTTGTTGATATAACAACAACCCAGATAATATGGTGGTACATGTGTAAACCCCAATATTCAGATGGCCTAGGAAGGAAGATTATGAGTTCTAGGGAAGCCTGAGCTATATAGTGAGACTCTATCTTAAAAACAATAAAAAAAATACAGGAGAGGCATGCCTGAAGGTCAGGCTGCAACTAATTTTCATACAGACATCAAGTTATGCTGTTCCTTGCTATTCCTCAGAGGTGTCATAAAAATTGTAATAAATAGTTAACAGCCACTGAGTAAACACTTACAGGTTCCTTCCAGACACTGAGCCCCACACTTCACAAGCATGAGTCAGAGAGGTCTTTCTTCATGTCCGTTTTTTGTTTTCTAAGGAAGGGAGTTCACTGGAATCTCTCTGTCTGGTTCCATCACTGGTTTGTTACTCCTTTAAGTGGCCCTGGATGAAGGTGATAACCTTGGTGGTCAGCTGTATCAGGGAAGCTCTGCCTTCCTAAGGACACCACTGTACAATGTTGTCAGCAATGCAGAGGACCAGGTGCCATAGGATTACTACAAGTTGTAGTGTTTGCTATAGACTTCTCAGAAACAAAGGTATCACCAAACTAATAACTGTCTTGGGAAGGCCATGGGACTGGCTGGCTTTAAATTCCTACAGAACAAATGAAATCCTAACATAAACCCAAAGGAAGAAAAAAAAAATGGAAATCTGGCCAGTCAGAAGTCATTGACTGACCTATGTCTGAGATCTTCACCTTCTGAGCCAATCAAGTATCTATTCTGTCTTTGTTTTACTGATAGGCAGCAGCAGAGATGATACAGAAGGACTTTCTCAACAGGTACGGGACATGAGCCTTCTCTCTAGCTCAGATTTTGCCTTTTAAAATACTATTCTTAGCTGTTAACTCTTAATTTGTCCTGAGCCTAAGCTGGGAATAAATGTAAATTTTTTTTATAAATGCTTTTAAATATCAATACAGAATATTTCACCTAACATTTTAAGATTCTATTTTAAGTTCTGTATATATGTGCGTATGTATGTGCATGTGAAAGGAGGTAACTGTCGAGGCCAGAGATGTGAGATCCACTGGAGTTGGAGTTATAGTCCATTATGGGCAAAATTGAACTTCTATCCTCTGCAAGAGCAGTGTGTGCCATTGTTTTAACCCCCTGATTGAATCCTTTAATTACAAGTATTTCTTACATACTATTACCTTAATTTGCTAACTTTGGAAGGTAAAATTTACAATTTAAGAAATTTCCAAATTTAACCATAAACACTAAGCTTCCTTTCTGTGTAGCATGAAAGAATATAGTCCATTTTTATGATCTTGCACTGACTTTTAAAAACACTTGTAATGTACTCATTTGAAATAAGACAAATGGTTCAGATAATGTTTAGTCAAGGAATTTTACTAGTATAATTTCAGAGCCAAAGCTAGATGGGTTTTTAATGCTATATGCATTGAGTCTGAATGTGTCATCAGACACAGATAAAAAGAGAAATATATTTCATATAATAGATAACATACTTATAGGACACATGTACTACTTATAATAAATTTGTGAAATTTATCACAGGGATACTAAACCCTGCTAAGTCCTACTAAATATAACTTTAAAGTAATATTAATTCAGGAGTAGAGGGGCATGCACATCTTCTGTCCATAATTTGATAGCCTGTGATATGTGTAACCAATTGTTCTTATTTACATTAATTTGCATTGTGAAAAGCAATTTTACAGTTTCAGTCAGACTTAATAGGCAATTTGCTGCTGAGTGCCTAATGGCATAGTTACTTAAGCATGCCCCAGGGGGGCTTTCTAGAACTGATATGAGACTAAACCTTTTAAATGTTCAATTGAACATCTTAAAAGTCAGAAAGTCTTTGGCTATTACACCTGCTTTCCATCCCCCTTGTCGAGCTGACTGCTGCTCCTGCAGACTGCACAGCTCTCCACACAACATCTCTCTCTGGGCAATAGACTACATTCTACAAAATATTGCAACATACCCCCAAACAGCTTTTCTTCAAAATATTACTTAAAATAATGCCAACTTCAGGTAAGTCATAAATGTAGATGCGTTTCATAAGATGAAACGTTTCCTTTCTAGAATTAGAATTAATACATCTAAACTGATGTTTATTTTCAAGCTCCTGATACTTGAGTCTTTTCAGAAAGAATTTTTTATTCATTTCTCATTTACAAAATGTTATCATAAAGTCTATTTTCATTTGGTTATTTTATTCTTTTTTCATGGTTATTGCCTTCTCTGTTCTCCTTGAATCTAGGAGATTTCTTGACACAAGACATTAAATAAACACTATGAAAGTTTTGTATTTCTGAGAATATGAAGAGGTATTATATATGAAGGTGATAACTTGGGCTAAAAAGTCTGTTCCATATTTACTGTGTTTGCATTCCATGACACTAAATCAATTAAGCCAGCACTTTGTACCAGTGGAGATGTTCTTCAGTTGAAGAGAGAAGATTCCAAGTGTCTTGGCTGCTGCCCATGCCACAATGGCTGAAACAATGGACGACCATGAGGTTCAGGCGAATACAGCTCTTACTGTGCAGAAGAAAAGGAAGAGAGGTTAACAGGTAATGCTAGTACCACGCAGATTCTGATTTGCCGCTGTGCAAATTATCTAATTGGAAATCAACATGACGTTTTCGGAAAATTTTTATAAATGGACTGGATAGCTTGAATGGGTTTGCACTGCTCTTCATGAGTACAGAACACCTGGGAAAGAGGTACACAAGCACTTTTCCTTGTTTTGTTTTTGATAGAGTCTCCCTGTAGCTCTAGCTGGTCACTATGTAGACCAGGCTGCTCTGGATATCAAAAAGATCCCCTTGCCTCTGCCTCCTGAGTGCTGGGATTAAAGACTTGAACCACTACATCCAGCAAGCTTAAAAAATATTTTTGCTAGAAAGTTTGGTAATGTGGTCTAGAGCATAGATTCTGCCTGATTTGGAATGAATTCCTGTGTGCTTCATGCAGGATGAGGAGTAGGTAATGCTTTGAGCTTGGCTTGGAACACAGAAGAGGGACCATTTCAAACTGAGTGTGCAAGCCACTTGGCGTCTTCAGACTCTTCCCTGTGTCCTCGAAACAACAAAGGAAAAATTTTCAAAGTCCTAGATCCCACAATACGGAATTTAATGTGTAGACTACAAGTAATGCATAATTTAAGAGCAAAGATCTGGGTGAAGAGGATGGAGAACTGATAAGGCCCCACGCTCTGCTACTTTCTAGCAAATGTCATAGAAATCATTTTCCATAAAAGAAGGACTAGATGGGAAGAGGAAGGGAATCAGAAAGAGTGTGAGGGGCAGTAGAGGGGGTAAAGCAGGGTAAATATGTTTAAAATACATTATATATATATATATATGTAGAAAGATGTCATAATATGACCCATTGCTATATTATATATATTACATTTATTATATATCTATTATATATATATATCTATATTTACTATATATTATATATATATATATATATATATATATAATTTCAGCCTCAAAAGATCACTTTTCTCAGCAAGCCTGTGCATGGCTGCTATTCATGCATACTTACATGAAGGCCTTAAGTATATATGAAAATGGCCGTAGACACAGGGCACTGTGATGATCAAGATATTTTTTTTCTATTAGCACTTTTCTCATTATGTGTTAAATTCATTATATAAAAGAGAGAAGAGGTATTTTCCCCTCCTATTCTTATGTTTGCCTATTTTTTGTTTTTGTTTGGTTTTGGTCTTTTTGATATAGCATCTCCAGTCTCCCTGTAGCCTCGGTTGGCCTGGAACTCACTGCATAGACTGACTGGCCTAGATCTCTCATAGAGCCTCCTGCCTCTGCCTGATGAATGCTGGTATGAAAGGCATGCCCCACAGGCCTTGTTCTCTTCCTATTCTTAGCGTGAAGAGGCACAGATTCTGTGGCCTCCAAAATTTAGGAGCCACCAGCTTAGCAAGTAAAGCTGATAGAGGTAGGATTAGTATGATGTCCAGAAAAGCAGATAGGGGGATATCTCAGGATTAGTGCTGGGATAGCTCTGTACTTTAATATGAAAGGGCAGGCTTACAATGACTTGATTTTTATGAACAATTCATTACATGCTTTGTAGTTTTCACTCACTGAATAAGAATAAATTAGGGAATCTCTGTATTTATCCATGTAAATTAAAATGCAAACTGGGGATTTATCAAGGAAAGTATAAAAAGGTCCATTTCTTCAAATAACATCTATAGAAATGAGTTCCTGTTTGTGAGAAAACATGCAGGAACTGACTGTCTTTGTACCACATAAGCTTGGCTCTGAGTCTGCCCTGGAAGGCACCTCTGGAATATATTCCAGGCCCCACGGGGATCTGAGATGAGCTCTGGCTGGGTTTGCTTCATTAATTACCATGGCAACTTCTGGGCAGGCCAGCCTGGCCCTTGGTCACTAGAGCTTTTCCATTTTCCTGGGTCTTTCCCAGGTGCTCTGAGAACTCTCTTCTTGATTATCCTATCCTATTTTCTTTTCTTTTCTTTTTTCTTTTCTTTTCTTTTCTTTTCTTTTCTTTTCTTTTCTTTTCTTTTCTTTTCTTTTCTTTTCCTCTAAAGCAGTGACAGCAGTATGGGCATATGCAAGTGTCTTCACTCTTTCTTTAAGGTAGAGGACCATGGAACATCTCTGTGAGGAAGAGACTGAAACCATCTTCATCATGTGAATGCTCTGATATCAATTGCAATTTCTGTAGATTATTCCAGGAGAAAAGCATGGTACATGCTATTTAATACATGTCACTTTATACTATTTTATCAGGGAAAAGGTGAGTTATCAATAAGGAAGAATATTTTTATCACAATCATTAATTTATTTGTAATATAATACTTTTATTGATGTTTTGTGTATTTCAGGCATCATTTCTCAGTTCAATTTAGACATAGTCCCCTTTCCCTTCCTCCCACCCCACCCCAGGTCATGCATTCTGCCATACATCTCCTGCAACTTTCACTCAGTCTTTTTAAAGCTCTTATCTGCAGAAGTTTATTGTTTTGGGCAGAATTTAACTATATCAGTCCCTTCTTTGACCAGTCCTTATGTTGTTGTGGTTCCCTCCCAATTGTATTGCTCCAAAATATGCCTATATAAATGTCATACATGTACCAGAATTACATCCTCCAGGAATAAAGTGCATGTTAATTCCGATATATTTTAGGAGTTCACATTTTTCCTTTTAATTTTATATTACTCTAAAATATGAATATATAGCTTCCACCCATATACATTAATTACCATGTCTGAAAGTAAATGGTAAGTTAATTCTAGGGCCCATTAAGAGATTCACACTATAACAGCACAGTTGCTTTCAGATAGAAAGAAATATAACAATAACATTGTTCAGCTTGCCTTTCAATTGGGGGATCCAGTACTAGCATCTACAAATGAGGGAAACCATTCCCTATTTGTTTTTCTGGGACTGTGTTACTTCACTTAGCATAAGGGTTTCCAGTTCCATCCATTTACCTGCAAAGTTCATGATGTCATCTTTCTTTACCACTGCATAGAACTCCATTGTATAGATGTACCACATTTTTGTTATCCACTTGTCAGTTGGTTCTAGGTCTTTGCTATTGTGAAGAGAGCTGCAATAAACATAGATGTGCATGTATCTTTGTAGTAGGATGAGTCTTGTTGGTATATGCCCCAGGTGTGTTATGGCTGGGTTAACTGGAAGGCTCATTTTGAGTCTTTTTTAAAAATTTTTTTAAAATTTTATTTATTTCTGTATGTGTATGAATGTACTGTCTGCATGCAAGTCTGTGCACCCGTGTCATGCAATGCCACAGAGGTCAGAAGAGGGTGTCGGATTCCCCTGGAACTATAGTTCTCCTGGAATTGGAGTTTCAGATGGTTCTCGGCTGCCCTGTGGGTGCTGGGGATCGAACCCGGGTCCTCTGCAAGAGTGGTCGGTGCTCTTAACTGCTAGGCCATCTCTCCAGCCCCTCATTTTGAGTCTTTTAAGTGCTCTTCTCCACACTGCTTTCCACAGTGGTTGTAAGAGTTTACATTCCCACCAGCAGTGGATGAGTGTTCCTCTTTCCCTACAACCTCTCCAGCATTTGGTGTCTTGTTTTCTTTTTTTTTTTTTTTAAATTAGTTTTTATTGATGCTTTGTGTGTGTCTTGTTTTCTTGATCTTAGCCAGTCTTATCAGAGTGAGATGATATCTTAAAATGGCTTTAATTTGTATTTCCTTAGTTATTAACTATGTTGAGCCCTTTTTAAGATGTTTCTCAGCCATCTTTACTTCCTTACTGGTGAAGTCTCTGTTCAGTTCTTTACTTCACATTTCGAGTCATTAGTTTTCTTTCTTCATTGTTTTTTGAGTAGTTTCTATATTCTGGATGTTAACGCTCTGTCAGATGTATCACTGGTGAAGATTTCCTCCCAGTCTGTGGGTTTTCTCTTCATTTTCTTGATTGTTTCTTTAGCTGTACAGAAGCTTTTGAGTTTGATGAGGTCCCACTTGTCAGATGTTGACCTTATTTCCTGAGCAGCTGCTGTTTGATTTAGAAAGTTTTTTCCTACTCCTATGTCTTGTAGATCGCTACCAACTTTTTCTTCTATCACCTTCAGAGTTTTGGGTTTCACGCTGAGGTTTTTGATCCACCTGGAGTTGATTTTTGTACAGGGTGAGAGGTAGGGGTTTAAATTTTGTCTTCTATGTATGGTGATCCAATTTTGTCAGCACCATTTGCTGAAGATGCTATCTTTCCTCCAATGAGCTTTTTTGCCCCCTTTATCGAACATATGTTAGCTGAAATTGTATGAGCTCAAGTTTGGATCTTCAATTTTGTTCCATTGGTCAATGGGTCTGTTTTTTGTGCCAGTACCAGGCTGTCTTTATGACTATATCCCTGTAGTATAGCTTGAAGTTGGGTATAGTGATACCCCCTGTATTGCATTTTTTGCTTAGGGTTGCTTTAGCTATTCGGGGTATTTTGTTTTTCCATATGAATTTAAGGATTTTTTTTCCAAGTCTGTGAAGAAACTCATGGGAATTTTAATTGGGATTGCATTGACTCTGTATATTAATTTGGGTAGAATAGACATTTTTACTATATTAATTTTTCCAATCTATGAGTATGAGAAGATTTTCCAATCTCCTTCTTCGGGGTTTTGAAATTTTTGTTGTAGAGCTCTTTGGTGTCTTTGGTTAGGTTTATTACCAGGTGTTTTATTTTATTTTATTTTATTTTATTGAAGGTATTGTGAGTAGGAAGGTCTCCTTATATTACTTCTCCAGTTGCTTGCTGTTGGTGTAAAGAAAGGCTACTGATTTTTCTAGGTTAATTTTGCATCCTGCCACTTTTCTGAAATTCTTAATTGTTTCTAGGAGTTTTCTGGTGGAGTTTTTAGCATCCCTCAGGTAAACTATCATATCATCTCCAAACAGGGATATTTTGACTTCCCCTTTTCCAATTAGTACTCCTTTAATTTCCCTTTCTTTGAAGGCAGAATATTTTAAGAATAAGCTTAGCTAAATATTACAAAACATGCTATAAATTATAAAGTGGATTTCAGTCAATAACAATATTGGAAGACATTATTTATTTACATAAATCATCTTTAAATTAGGTGACTTAGTGGAATCAAAGCATTTCTGTGATCCTCTCCCTTGTTGCCCAGATGTAGCAAGATCTGCAAGCTAAGAGGCTTGTAGTGCTCAGCAGTCCTTTGCTTCCTGGTCCTGTCTTTTCACCGCCTTTTAGGAAGAGAAATGGAGGTATTTCAGTTCTAGCACTTAGCTAAACCCTCTTCTCCACTGTGTGACTAGGGTGCAGGATGGAGCTGCTTTCTTAAAATGCCTGAACAAAATGAATCCAGAGGCATCATTTCACTTTAAAACACCGATATCCACAGAGAGATGTAAATCTAGTATTTTGACAGATTGAAATTAACAGTTACAATGGTTATTTGCATATCACTACTTCAAGTCCTGGGACCTTTTTAACAGCTCAGAATATTTCCTTATAAAATTGGAACTGGAGGAAATAGGATTTGGAAAAAAGATGTTTGCCCTTATGTTTTAATGCTTTTCACTACAGCATGAGGACATTTACATAGCGAAAACAATTTTGTATTTATAGCTTATTCACTTATTTACTTAACTTCATGTCAAAGTTTTATTCAAAGTTTTTAAAGCAGATTTGGGGAAAATTCACAAAAAGACAATAGGGAATTGGGATCACACACAAAAAAGCTGATGAAATAGGATCCATGGAGCTCCAAAATATTTATTACTATGTATTGTGAATTTTATAGATTCAAGGGGGTAATTGTATCTTTCAGCTCCATATAAACATGAGAAAACAAATTTAAGACCAGTGATGGGTATGGAGAATATAGTGGATGGGTCACTTTAAAAAACAGAGAACATTTTTCCGATTCTATATCTAGAATGGTTTGCTGTAGGAATCACTTTTATAAAATAGACAGAATCTGGTCTAATGACTTAATTAACCTTGAAACCAAAAGGTTACTGCATACAAACTCACTGAGCTGTGAGTTCTTGTGACATGGGACCTGACCTTGATCCCTCAGACCTTCAATTTGCTGTTCTAACCAAGATAGTGAACGGACATCGTGTTCTTGAGAACTAACAAATGAGAGCTCAGAGAAAGACAGAAAGCAATTGAGAAGATGTTTGACCTTGTCTGCAGGAAATGTTCTAGGCCTAAGGATGAAAGGATAGTATTGTTTAACAGAAGGGTGGATCCAAGCTTATAGTTCCCCAAAATAGATGCTGGAGAATTGGTTTTGAAAAATATTGTGGGTGAGGCCTAGCTCATCAGCACAGTCCAGGGGCCATCGGAAGAGCTGATGACCTCCACGATCCGGTGGATTCTTATAAAGTTAAGATTCTGGCTGTTTATTCAGGTATAACTGTAATGTGGCAGATAGGTATGACTTTCCGTGCTTATTACCCTCACATCCTATTTTCTAGAAAGTGTTGGGAGGAGGGACTGATACTGTCACAGATCGATGTCACAGTATATTGTCACAGATCGATGTCACAGGAAGGGGCATCCAGTGATCCAGGGCAAAGCACAAAGTAAGCATCAACCTTGCTACCTACACTATGTGCACAAACCTTTACAGGGCACTTGGATGCCGTGCAGCCATTAACCAGCTAGTTGGCCTTTGCATACTGTCAATTAATCTTTAAAACCATTAAGGCCTGGCAAGTCACTGGAGAAAATCAATCACAATAATCTTTCAAATTGGGAAACAAAGATTATTCTACTAATTAGTATCTTCTCTTTGCTAAAAGCAGTTTAAATCTGTGTTGGGACAATTTCCCAGGGACCTCTTTAAATTTTTTATATATTTGCCTTTTATTTTCACAGTTTACTGTTTTTTGATCTTTTCTTAAATCCCTTCTTAAATATTTGGTGCAATATATGCCCTTTTTTTTTTTTTCAATTGTAAAGAAGTTTAATGATGAAACAAGAGTCTTCCTGGAAACAATTTAGACACTAAGAATTCTGCAAACCTCATAGTGTTGAATGAAAGGCTCTTGTGGGCGCTGGAGAGAAGTCTCAGTGGATAAGATGGAGTAGTGTTTTGAACAGGATCATGGAGTAGTGTTTTGTACAGGATCTGAATTCTGTACTCGCACGCAACACAGTGATTCACAACCACCTGCAACTACAGCTCTAGGGGATCAAATACTCCTTTCTGGCATATGGTAAGCATACACACACACACACACACACACACACACAAATACAAATAAATCCATAAAAATTAATGAAATGTTATATCTCTTCTTCCATTCTGTGAACACACAAAGATATGGCCACATTTTCAGTTTCGTTTGCAGCTGAGATGAGGAAATGATTATTTAACTCTATGCATAACAAGTGTGTTAATAGTGAACATGAGGTAGGCTGGAGTCTGTGGCCAAGTGCATAGGGAAATCTTCCTGTGGAGGCCGGTTTGCACAGACTTTTGATGGATTTGTAGTGATTAATGATGGAGAGAACCATCAGGCAGGGTGGGGGGCATCAAGTAAACAAATCAGCACCACTGGTGTGTGTCATGTTAAGTTGTCCATGTTGAGCCCTAAGCTTTACAGATGCATGTGTTGGAAAGAATGTCAATTAGGTGATAGCCACTATGTTTTTATTGAAGGGGAAGATAAGAATATCCCTGGGTTGAGCCAAAGAGCGAGCATTTTGTAGATTTCCCATTAAAGAAAGGAGACCTAGGGGAAAATACCACCCTAGAACTCAAGACACACTGCCAGGAAGCTCACAATATGAATCTTGCAGATCCCTGTGAAGGAGAAACTGCTTGATGGTGCTGAGGAAAGCCTCCATCTCTGTTGAAACCTCATTACTAACTGACTATGAGGCTCAGTGTTCCAAGACAAGCTTAGCAGTGAAATCAGACTGAGGTGTGTGTGGTGAAGCACTGAGACTCCGGTCAGGAAGAACAGAAACCTGGATCACTGACTCATCCCCCATCTCATCTTCTGCTTAAGTATCTGAACTTCTGGTCCTCGGGGCTTTGAATTCAGAATTTAGGATTCCTCTACATTTCATGGGCCTGCCCATTGCAGATGGTGCAGTATGGCTTCCATGGGCATGGCAGACAGTTTCAGTAACAGGCTTCCTTCTCTGTATATCTGCATTTTCCCCTTTGGTTCTGTTTTTCTGACAGACTCTGATGGATGCAGCTCTGGGCTTGTCTGGTGTTTTGCGGGCTCCCCAGTTCAAGGGCTGTTCCTTGAACTTTCTAAGCCTCATTTCTTCCCTCTGCTCTCACCAGACACAGGTTTCATTAGTTAGCCTAAAAGCTCGCTTAGAGAAACTGTGAGTTCCTCCATCAAAGCAAAAGAAAGCACACTTCATAAGGTGAATGTGAAGAGGATAGTGTCTCCATTAGGACAGTGTGCTGTTTCTCTAAATACAGTAATTCATGGACAGTGTAAAGAGGGGCATGTCTCCATTAGGACAGTTTGCTGTTTCTGTAAATAGGTGATTCATAGGTAGTGTAAAGAGAAAAAAAATCACTCTGCCTTGTTTTTTGTAGGAAAGATAGCCTGTAAAATCTCAATTAAAATGATGAGGCAGGGGCTGGAGTTGTGGGTCAGGTGATAGAGTCCTTGCCTCTGGATTTAATCTTCCATGCAACCTAAACTAGGCTAAATTGTGCACACTGGTAATCTAAGCACTCAGGATGTACCAGGCAGAAGATTCATTTTCAGCTATAGATGGAGTCTGAGGGTATCTTGTATTGCAGATCTTTAAAGGAAAAGAGACAAGGAAAGAAGGAAGGAAGAAAGGAGGAAGGAAGGAAGGAAGGAAGGAAGGAAGAAAGGAAAAGAAATGAAAGAAGGAAGGAAGGGAAAGGAAGAAAGGAAAAGAAAAGAAGGAGGAAGGAAGGAAGGGAAAGGAAGAAAGGAAAAGAAAGGAAGGAGGGAGGGAGGGAGGGAGGAAGGAAGGAAGGAAGGAAGGAAGGAAGGAAGGAAGGAGGACACCAGGCAGAGGGACATGCTAAGAGTTTTCCTCAGGAGCCTGGAGGAAGTGAATTCCTTGACCCACGTTAGCTAGGTCTTGTCTTCGGGGGCAGGGAGCTGGAATCCTGTAGTCAGACCACTTGCTGAGTCCCAGCCCAAACAAGCCATTCTTGAGCTGGTCTAGAATGCCCACCATCTCTGGAGCAGCAGTCCAGAATCCTGTGCTCATAAGCACAGTGCTTGGTGCCTTCCGGGCTTCTGCAGAGTGGAGTTTATTTAAAAAGTGAGGGGTATTCTGGTCTGGAGACACATGTCAGGAAATAGAGATTGGCAAAGTAACCTCACTCTTTTTTTTTTGTAATGAGGCAACCCTAAATTAAAATCACAGGACAGCTTAGACTTAATCAGCTTTGCTTTTGTTGCTGTTGATTTTAACAAAGGGGAAAGGTAAAGCATAGCTTCTTTTCATCCAAGATGCTGTGGAGATAATTTGAAAAAGATGCAAGACATGTATGGCAGAATGCATGAACTGGGGTGGTATGGGGGCATGGAAAAGGGAGTGGGTCTAAATTGGACTGAGAAATGACGTATGAAACACACAAAACACCAATAAAACATTTTATTTAAAAAAAGAGAACAGTGAAGAAGGAAAGGGTCTTGCACAAATAATAATGAAGAAAGTTGAGTGTATTTGATGGAAAAACCTTATCCAGGAATGTATTTCACACTGAAATAAAGTTATGATGGGTAATTGAAATATATTAAAAACTTGTTGGAGAAACATGTCAGAAAAACAAATACACAGGTGGAATGAGGACCCCCTTGGGGTTATATTCTGCCAGTTAAAAACATCACAGTAACATGGTACTAAATGGATGCACCCCAGGAGTGCAATAGCAAGTGAAAAGAAGTCCTGAAATGTTAAGTAGCACATAGTCAGTATGAACAATCAAAGGAGCACCAAGTTGTTTTCATGTACAGTAAAGCAGGTGAAAATTAAACCAAGGGGATGACGGCCGTGGTTTAGAAGACGATGGGGCCTCCATCTTAGGAGATGAGTGGTGGGATGAGGAGCCATGGCATCTTTGGATGTAGGTTGCCAGCTTCCTAGTTTTTCTTACAAAGTGGATTCTTAGGGATCTGTTTTCCACTATGATAGATTGCTTGTACACCTCTTGCAGTGTTACTTTGTGCATGCAGAGAAAGACTGCAACTTGAGGACTGAATAAAAGCCAATGGTTATTGGTTTAAGTGACTGGGTGGGAACTGATCTGTTGTGTTACAGTAGGTACAGAAATCGGTTAAATACATTAGGAATGTTAAATATGAAATCCTCGTACTTAACAAAAAAGAAAGAGAAAGCAGGGTGGAAATTGGGTTTGGTTACTGCAGGTTGGAAAAACCTCTCCCTTGATCAGATGTTTCTGATTATGGCTGTTTCCAGAGCCTCACCCATTTTGCCAGCCAGTGCTTTTATTATTCTCTTCATTGGTGATCATATAGATTTGAGGCTTTGAAATTCTTATCTTGAAGTATTATTCTTTCTATGAATAACGGCATTTTACAAAGCTTTGAATAACTTTTCCTACCAGTATACTTTGAGCAACAAAATGTCAGAGATCCTGGCAGGTATGCAAAGAGGCCATGAGCAGGAGAGCTTCAGTGTTTCATTGCACTGCTTGTGAAACATGCACTGTTTATCTCTGGGATTAGTCAGCTAGCATGGGAGTTCGATGTTCCAGCCCAGGTGCTTCAAAGTCACACCTTGTTACCATTGAAACTGACTTAGGGGTGTCACTTCTGAGAGGAACTGTGCAGTTTTTATTTCTTTATCTGATCATGCTTGCTGTTCAATAGGCAGTCAGAGACCACTGTTCAATAGGCATGCAGGGACCACTCATTGTTTTGGCAAGTATTAAAAAAAAAAAGATAATCCTTCATTCTGTTAGGTTCCTAGGGCTCAGTTCAGCCAAACATAAAGTCAGCTCAATTATCTCTGGTGATAGGGGAAAAGGAGACATAAGTGAACCAAAACTTAAAGAAAAATGGGTTGCTTGATAATGCAAAAATAATCTTTTTATGTTTTTTTTAATGATGTACTTTTTATTGACATTTTGTATATTTCTTTTTTTTTCTTTTTTTTAATTGATGTTTTGTGTATTTCATACATCATTTTCCAATTCAGTTCAGGCATATATCCCCTTCCCTTCCCCCCACCCCACCCCTACCCGTCCCAGATCATGCATTCTGCCATAACTTTTCTGCGTCTTTCTCTGTTTTTTTTTTTTTTTTAAACAGTAGGTGATAGTCTGTGAGTACAAGCATCCTTCATGTTAAAATCATTTCCGAGCAGTTGTGCCAAAACCCAACCAGACTCATGGGTCCTCACATCCAGCGGGGGGGGGGGGTGGGCTTGTATTTCAATCAAGTTGATCAAATGAGTGTCCAGTTCTATATTGTTGTAGTTTCACCATTCACCCCAATCGTAGCCCTTCATTCTACCACACGCCTCTTTTCCGACAGATTGTTCCCCTAGGCTAGAAAAGGGGCACTGGTGGATGAGGCAAAAACAGTCTACTTTCCTCTGGATCTGTTGTCTTGGTCTCTAGTCAATCTGGCTTTTTTTCTTTTATGGGCTCTGCTAGCTTGTCCAGTCATAATAACCTTTTCAATCCTACTAATGAAGCACATGCAATTAGATATATAGGTACTAAACAGTATAATATATCAGCTTTCATTTCTACAAATGAAGAAACGCAATTAGATATATAGGAATTTAAACATACTAATTTTTATGGTAGGTTACCTTGTTATAGACAGATGTTTAGGATGGTATGTTAATCCATGAATTACATTTTCTTCTGTATCCATCGACAAGGGTCTTCAGTGTGGACTTTATAACGCTCTCCTAACCTTTAAAGAGGATGTAGCTTGTGGCAATCAGCCGTGGGTTATTCCTCCAAGGAGAGAGTCATAGCCATTAGATTTGGAGAATACAGAATCATGGCTGCCACTGCTGCACTGGCTTTTCCAGGCAAAGATGAGGTGTAGCGTGGTGCTGATGGAAGGAGATCTTGCTTGACTCAAGTAGACCTATAATTTGCTACTTAGTGGCCTTGTAAGGTACATTCTCTGGCATTCCAGAGACCAATCATGTAATCTTGCATGTGCTGGTCTCCATACATCTTTCCCATGTTTAATCATCAGGTCTTCACAGCGAGGCACTTATCACCTCCATCTTCCTTCTCCAGCAGATATCCCGTTTGGAGGCACAGACCTTTACCTCTTTGTGGGGTCTTGGATCCCCTGGCCAACATCTGCCTTGGCAGAATAAGTCCATTGTTGACAGTCAGAGCTTCCGTATTAATATATTTTGCTTTAAGTTGCATAGCTTAGGAGACTTTAGCATTTATTTGGTTTTGAATATAGAATAATCTTTTCACAGTTTCCTATGTCAATTAGTCAATCAAAGAAAGGCAGTTCTACTGATTTTACAAGAGAATACCTCTATAACAGTGGCTCCAATCTACAGTTGGCAGACACCTCATACCTCCGTGTTCCTAGTATTTCTGGCCTTTTCTATGAGGGGAGTTAAGAAAGTGTCTTGTATTAACAAACCTTTGTTGGCACCTAGAAGATAAGTGTTCGTTAGGATTATTAAAATATTGTTGTACCGTAAGATCCAGAGAGGGGCCTGGTGTCTGCCGCAATCTGAGGCATTTCTTCCCCTCAATTGCCCAAGAAGGAGTCAATCCTTTGCTGGGACTTTTTGGTTCTTCCTATTCCTGCAACGCTGCATTTCCTTTTCAGCCCATTCTATTGGTGATACTCTGGCACTTGTTGGAACATACCCATCTTTCTCTGTAGTTATTTTCAGCATTGTATGCTTGCAAGGTTTTTTTGCCCCCAGTTTTCCAATTTCATCTATCATATCCCCTTTTTTTCAGGTTTTATTTTATGACAACATAAGTCTCAAAGAAAGATATGTATTATATATACATATACGGTGGAGTCAACGGACACAGACTGATTTCATCAAATTCACCCTGCTGTTTTGGGTTACTGTATGTGATTAACTTGGGAAACAAACTTATTTTTAAATATTAAATCATCCTTTAGGTGAAAGAGAGTGTTACCAAATCATACTATATGACAGCATAAATATAGAGAACATTTTGTTTATGCCAATCCCAAAGTAATGTTATACAGTTTTTAATTAAGCTAATGTGGACAACAGCGTTTTATATCTATCACCAAATTAACTCAGATGCATAACCATTTTTATCAGCCGATCATTAAACCAATGTTGACTAATATACACAACACAATGTTTCTTTTACTAAGTCCTAAATAACACCATGTAACCTGTGACAGAGTCTGGGCAAAACTGGATACTTGTTGAACTCACATAATTAAATATGCACCAATCAAAATATACACACACCCGTGTCCCACCCATCCCTCCACCCTTCCCGGGTCACCATTTCAGTCAGTTTTTCTGATGCAATCTTTCCTGTTGTTCTTTTAATATGTATCCCTCTCCACAAGAAATATTTTATAATATGAGGATTTATGGTAAAAGCATCCACATAATGAGAGATACCATTTGTCGTTTGTTTTTTCTGGACTGTGTTTACTTCACTATAACATGATGTCCTCTAGCTCCATCCATTTGCCTGTAAATTTCATGATGTTTGTCTTTCTTTACTGCTGCATAGAATGTCCCATATGTGTACATGTACACATTTCCTCTATCCATATATCAGTTTAGGGGGCATTTGGGGTGATTCCACCGTTTTTGCTATTGTGAAGAGAGTGGCTAGAATACAGGCTGGTGCATTCGTCGTCGCTAGAATGAGTCTTGTGGGTAATACCCAGGAGTGGTATGACTGGGTCAAACGACAGGAGTCAATTTTGAAGTCGTTCTTAAGGGTCGCCACACTGTTTTTTCCATAGTGGCTGTACAAGTTGTGACATT
Source organism: Rhizomys pruinosus (assembly GCA_009823505.1). Lineage (NCBI taxonomy): Eukaryota > Metazoa > Chordata > Mammalia > Rodentia > Spalacidae > Rhizomys > Rhizomys pruinosus. Next base: position 512,501 of record VZQC01010587.1, on the reverse strand, counting down.
CCCCCACCCAATGAATGATGTTTCCGCCCTTTCCCCCACCTCCTCCCACACTTGCATCACTGGTTTTCTTGATCTTAGCCAGTCTTATCGGAGTAAGATGGTATCTTAAGTGGTTTCTAAATTGGCATTTCCTTAATTATTAGATGTTTGAACACTTCTTAGGTGTTTCTCAGCCATCTCTAATTCCTCCTCTGTGAAGTCTCTAGTTCAGATTTTGTCCATCTTTGAGTGATTCATTTGTTTTCCTTTCTTCTTTGCTTTTGAGTAACTTATAACTCTGGATATTAATGCCTTTTGTCAGATATCTGCTGTGAAGGTTTCCTCCTCACTGATGTGGGTTTCTCTTCACTTCCTTTATTGTTTCCCTTTGCATGTACAGAAGCTTTTTGAAGTTTAATGAGGTCCCACTTTGTCAATTGAGGACTCTTATTCTTGTGCAGCTGCCTGATTTATTAGAAGTCTTTCCTACACCTATCATCTTGGTAGTCTGCTGCCAAGTTTCTCTTCTCTATCACCTTCAGAAGTTTGTGGATTCACAGTTGAGGTCTTTGATCCATTTGGAATTGACTTTTTGTACAGGGTGAGAGGCAGGGGTTTAATTTTCATTCTTCTACAAGTGGTGATCCAGTTTTTGCAACACCAACTTGCTATGAAGATGCTGTCTTTCTCCAATTGGTCTTCTTGGCTCCTTATCAATTATGAGATGCGCTGAAATTGTTGTGCTCAGTGTTTGGATCTTCAGTTTTATTCCAGTCAACTGGTCTGTTTTATGTGCCAGTACCAGGCCTGTTTTTATGACTATAGCCCTGTAGTATAGTTTGATGTCTGGGAAGCGATCCCCCCTGTATTGCTCTTTTCGCCCAGAGTTGCTTTGGCTATTCGGGGTCTTTTGTTTTTCCAATGAAGTTTGAGATATTTTTTTCCAAACCTGTGAAAAGCATTGGGGATTTTGGATTGGGATTGCATTAAATCTGTATACAGTTTAGGTAGAATGGACATTTTTACTATATTTTATTTCCAATCCACGAGCTTGGGAGGTTCATCCATCTTCTGATGTCTGTCTTCTATTTCCTTCTCAGAGGTTTAAATTTTGTTGTAGTAGGTCTTTGGTGTCTTTGTTTTGGTTTTGTTTCCTAGGTATTTTATTGTTTTTGAGGCTTATTGTGAGTGGGAAGGTCTCCTTGTATTCCTTCTTCAGTTGCCTCCCTGGAGCAGTGGTGGGCTGGGCGGGCTGATCCTGTGCCCTGCTCAGCACCAGAATATGGCTTCTGCGCCTGGCTCCAAACCCAGAATCTTTTTATGTTTTTAAGTTAATTAGGTTTTGGGGGCTCTCGATATGGCCTGCCTGTGTCTGGGTGCTGCCCCACCCAAGACTATGGTTCAATGGAAGAAAACAGATCTTATTTGAAACAGAAATTTCATAAACATTACATTGTAGGCAGAGTGTGTTGGGAAGGTCTATCCCTTATGTGTTTATCAATAGTTTATCATCTGTCTATTCTTTATATGGTACTTTCGGTTTTTTTTTTTTTTTTTTTTTTTGGTCTTTTCGAGACAGGGTCTCCCTGTAGCCCCAGCTGTCCTGGAACTCACTCTGTAGACCAAGCTGGCCTTGGACTCACAAAAATCAGCCTGCCTCTGCCTCCCAAGTGCTAGGATTAAAGGTGTGCACCGCCACGCCCATCTATATGGCACTTTTGAAAATACGTTCTGATGAATAGCCTCAAATAAAATGGTTAAGGTTTAATTTGTACTGCCTGAGGTGTACAAAGTAAAATTCTAAATATACTCAGGAGTTTTGTAACATTGTTTAGATCACTCAATGAATATCTTCATTTTAAGAATTGCACCAAGTGCCAGGCTTGGTGGCAAATGCCTTTAATCCCAGCAGAGGGAGGTGGATCTCTATGAGTTGAAGACCAGCCTGGTGTACATAGGGAGCTCCAGGCCAGCCAGGACTAAAGGTAGACCCTGTCTCAAAAAGACCAAAAAAAAAAAAAAAACTGCACCAAAGAAAAAATAATATTCAGTTAAGACTTGGGTACTAGGTTAATTTCTTATGACCTGATGTGGGTATATTCCACCTTATAAGATAACATATCTCAATAACAGTAAGCTCACAGGCTTGGGAGTCAGACACAGCACATTTTAAAGTTTAAACAATTGCCTTTAGTCTTAGACAAGATATTGATTTCTAAACTTGAGTCCTCTCCATTTTTCACTAGGTACTAATATGTAGCCTATAAGAAGCTAGTACTGGTTATAGCACTAGTAATTAGCCTATAAGAAGGTAGCACACATACAAAAGGCATGCTACAAAACTTAGTCATCAGGAAGTCTCTCTACTGGATTTAGAAACAGGGATTTGGGGAAACACCTCTCTTAATGAGTCCATAAAAAATAAGAACTTTTCAAACTCTAGTTCTCTTGTCACATAGATTTTAAGTAGGTCATGTTCAAAAATCTCATTTAAAACACATAAAATATATATTGGTCTGCATTGCATTTATGTAACTTAAGGCATATGCATTTGAAGACAGCTCAGGAATATGGAATATGACCCAGAACCCTGGACTGCAGAGTAGTCCTCATCAAGTGCCCTCAGGATGAGGCAAAGGGCTGGGCACAAAAATGTAGAAAATGCAGACATTCTCCTGTAAATAAACATATTACCAGGTCGCATTTGCTGTATATTTTTGTAGTGGGAGATGTTTTTCCTCCCCCTCCCTCACCATGCTGTGGACACATCCCACAATACCTAGGCTTGCCAACATGCTACCTTTTCACTTGTTCTTCTGCACGATGACCATGTAAGCTCCCAATTTCCTTTCATTTATTTGAAAACTCTTAGGTAGTCAGAGAACTGCTGCCTCAACAGAAGCCAAAGAGTGGCAGCAGCGCCCTACACCCAGCAGTATACACCAGCTGTCTATTTAACCTCCACTGCATTCAAGCTCTGAGCTCTGATAGATTTCTGGGGCTAGTTTGAAGCATAAAGCAGAAATACAAATATTTCTCACTTTACTGTTTAGCTAATATCCTGTTTAGTTGAATCAGGAAACAGTGTGAGTGGAAGAGTTATATGGTAATCCCACATGAAGACTCAAGGGACAGCTCCATTTATTTGCCTTTGCAGTGTTTCATTCTACTTCTAAAATCCTGGAGCTGGACTGGGCTTGGTGATGAAGAACACCGATAGAGGGTAGTTTTCAGCCCCGTTGGCTCATCAGTTGGTGGTGGATAAGACCCTCTTGTGAGGTTCACACTCAGCATGCTGTTCACTCAATTTATGTTCATTTTCTTTCATCCTAAGGCTGACTTAAATCAATATTCTATACTTACCAAACAAACATGTGATGCTGTCCATACAGGAAGTATTTCTGAAGGGAATTCAGAGAGTAGTGGTCGCAAAGAGATCACTTAAGAGATGGGCAAGTACTTTCACTTTTCTGTTATTAAGAGTGCAAGTATTCTGTTATGGTAAGAGTGCAAGTATTCTGCCAGTTACTGTTTTACATGTAGTTCTTCAATTATTTTTCTGAGGATCCATGCAGTGCTATGTACTCTCTGCTGCTTTTCCAGAGTTGTTGGTATTCAGGGTGTAGTACAACCAAAGCAGGAGACCTGAAAGTGATTCTAAGTTGCTGGACACAGAGTTCAGACTCTGCTGTAACAGTGAATTTTTTAAATGAAAATCATTTTGTTTATTATTCCTCACCTTTTGAACAGTTCTTAAATGCTCTTATGCCTTTCTGTTTTGTACTTTGGTATCATTGTCCACATCAGCATGTTTGAAAGCAGAATCTCTGTCAAAGGAGGCAAAGTAAAAGGAGTCAGAAGGGAAGAAAGAGGGAACTAGCAATAAAAGCCACATCCAGGGGTTTCAAGGAGCAGACTGCATCACCTGGTGCTTTACCTACTTAGTGGACACATGATATGAGAAGGGGGAAGGGAAGCAAAGTCCTTACCTTATTTAACATGTGATTGTGAATTCCTCCATGAATTCAGGGCCTATTATTTTGCTGATTGCAAACTGACTAAAACCTTGTGATTATTGTAGAAAATGACATGCGAATGTAGAACCAGAACAAAATGAATACTGGCTTATGACTCAGTAGATGCTCCCCCAGAATTGTTAAAAAGAAATAACAGGATGTAATAATATGGGAATGTAAGGAAAAAAAAAACTCATTGCTATTAAAATGATTATAAGGCCATACCTATGAATGTAGGCAAAGTCTGAGAGACACAACGTCATACCGTACATTACTGGACAATCTGTTAATTGTTGTCATTTTTCTAAATTTTATTTAAAGTTTATAAAAAGTAATTTGCACTATGAGTGACCATAGTGTTATCAGGATGATCAGAGCCAATTTAGCAACAGAAGTGCACAGAGTGATAAAAACTTAAATAATGTTTGGAGGTTAGAAATTGTACACGTTTTCTCCCAATGGTTTAGGCTGGCACGCTGCTCCCTGTGAAGCACTCATAGATTAGTGGATCCAGACTGAGGCGATGCTCGTTTCTTTTTCCAGTGAAAGCAGTCTCGGCTCCCACTACCAACACATACTCCCTATCCAGCCCAGTTGACAAGGGTTTTAGCTAATTGAAAAGTGAACTTCAAACATGTTGGGATAAGAAACTTCCCTTTATCTCTACCTGGATGATAAAATAAATTAGCTTTCAAAAAAAATGCTTGTGCCTTATGAGTACTTTTGGAAGATGCTGAAATTTTAAATGATGAAATCAAATCCATGGTAGCCACTATTTTGTATTACATTTAGAAATTTCTACATTTGGTATATTTATTACTTATAACATTACACAATTTTAGCATTTTTAGAACAATGGAGGAAAGGTAGCATCTTCAGCAAATGGTGCTGGCAAAAGTGGATCACCATCTGTAGAGGAATGAAACTGAACCCTTATCTTTTACCATGCATAAAAGTCAACTCTAAATGGATTTAAGACCTCAATATGAAACTAGAAACTCTGAAACTGATAGAAGAAAACATCCAAAGTAACCTACAAGATATAGGTGTAGGAAAGGACTTTCTAAATTAGACATTAATTGCTCAGAAAATAAGGTCAACAGTCAATAAGCCAGACCACATTAAACTAAAAAGCTTCTGTACAGAAAAAGAAAGAATCAAGGAAGTGAAAAGAAAATCCACAGAGAGGAAATCTTTACCAGTGACAGATCTGACAGAGGTTTAACATCCAGAGTATATAAATTAGTCAAAAAACCAAAGGACCAAGAAAACAAGTGACCCAATTAAAAGATGAGCTAAAGATCTGAACAAAGAGTTCTCAAAAGACTAAAAAAGATGGCTAAGAAACATCTTAAAAAGTGTTTAGTATCATTAGTAATTAGGTAAATGCAAGTTAAAACCACTTTAAAATTTCATCTAATTCCTGTAAGACTGGCTATGATCAAGAAAACAATTGATACCAAATGCTGGAGAGGTTGTGGGGAAAGGGGAACACTCACTGCTGGTGGGATTAAGAACTCATGCAATCCTTTTGGAAGGCAGTGTGGAGAACTCTCATAAAACTGAAAATGAACCTACCATTTGACCCAGTCATACCACTCCTTGGCATATACCCAAAGGATTCATCCCATTGCAGAGTTATGTGCATATCCATGTTTATTGTTGCTCTTTTCACAATAGTAAAGAGATGGAAGCAACTTAAGTGTCACTCAACTGATGAGTGGCTAACAAAAATTTGGAACATTTGCACAGTAAAGTTTTACTTAATGGTAAAGAAAGATGACACCATGGAATTTGCAGATAAATGGATCGAAATAGATGCTATGCTGAGTGAAGTAACACAGACGAAAAAAAATAAAGTGATGTTTGTTGTCCCTCATCTGCAAATCCTAGCTCCAAATCCTTATATGTAAGTATATATCCTGATATAACTACAGGAACCAGATAAATGAAAAGGAAGCAGGAAGGTAAAGAGGGAACCTGAGCAGAAGACTAGTAGGTGACAGGGTTAGTAAGGGAGAAGTGGATAAGAACAAGGCATCTAAATGGGAAGGGGGAGGAAGGGTTACAGAAGGAAAGGTGGGGATAAAGGAAAAGAAGGAGGCTAAGAGAAGTGGGGCCATAGGAGACTGGCATTATCAAGGGAGAAATGGGAACAATGGGGGTACCTTCATTGAAGAAGACATTGAGGGAGGCCTAGACAGGTAAGGGAAGAGAGGACCCTGAGAGAATCATATTAGGCAAATGAGCTATTGACAATTACAAATACAATATCTCTATGTGAGTATGTGCAAAGCTGAAGGCTACATAACAAGAAACAGTACCAGATGAGAGAAACATTCCTTTAAGTCCTTGGCCAGGGTAGTTCAAGAGACTCCCCCCAAATCACACAGACTATTGCCATAACCCTTGACTGCCTCTAAAAACTTGAAAGTAAGACTCTATTGCTGAAGGCAGGGCATACTTCACAGACCAGATTTGGAGCAATGGAGCTGGAACTTATATGGAAGCAACCACTTACCCTGTAGGTTAGCTCTCATATCAGAGAGAACATCAATCAATGGTCCACACCAGCTTTAAGACTAAACATCCATATCAAACATCAGTGTCCATCACAGCATGAATTGGTGCAATAGTGGCACTTTTATCTTGGGAGTAATCAATGGCTAACTAATTTGACTTAAAGCCACTCAGTGAGAGGAAACTCATATGTGGTACTAGAAACATATCCAGATCCACACAATTGGAGAGTTCATAGATCCTAGCGAAATCCTCAAGTTTGACACATCTCTAGGCTAGGGTAGCATCCTAGTAACTGTAAAATAGGTATCCTTATATTTACAGACAAATATTCCAGACACCACTCAGAAAAAGAAGCTCCTTCTGCACCAGATGAAGAATAGGACAGAGTACCACAACTGGACACACACAGACGTGGTCTGTTAATTACTTATCTTATACACATCTACAATGCAACCTCTACACCTAAGACCCATGCAACATAGAACAAGGAGCATAAATTAACATGAATTAACCTCTTAAATCTTGTTAATGAAGATCCTCCATGCAACAGGAGGCCAGGAACTCAAAAGGGCATCAATGGCCAAACTGTGGAGCTTAGAAGTCTACAGAGTATGGTTCCATGGACAGATCACCAATATTCAGCTTCACCCACCCAAGGCTAAGGAAGAATTGCAGAAGAGGCAGAATGACTGTAAGAACCAGGGAGGTGGGACAAGATCAAATGGAAATGTATCCTACAAGCTCCTGGGACCCTGCTCATATGAACCTACAGCATTGGTGTCAGCATGCACAAGACCCATGTAAGCTCAGCCAGACAAAACTCCAGCATGGAACTGCAGAAATGTGTAGCAGAGCCCAATCTTAGCTGAAGAAATATTAGAAGCTGATTTTGGTTGGTTGAGGAAGAAATGGCCTTCTTTAAGAGAGGGATTCTGGATATGCTGACTAGAGCTCAGAGGATGAATTGGCACTGAGGAATGGCTGGGGAGAATAATTTGGCACAATAGACCCTAACAAAAATGATAGAATGCATGATACCTGGGGGTGGGGTTGTGGGAGGGTTCCAATGGAGACATGGGCATAAAGGTGATTGAGACTGATTGAAAAAAACTCTGCATGAAATACACAAAATTTCAATAAAAAAATTCCTAAAAGCAATTAGCATGATGGCTGAACAACTTCTCCCTGCATCTATTTCTCTAGAAAGGAGAACAACAGCTGCATTTGAGACAAATGACTGCAGGACTTTGCAGTTCAACAATGGAAAAGAGAAAAGTCAGTAAAGTCCTTATAAAAGCCAGAGCCCTGAGGCTTCTGCACAGCAAGATAAATATCATGGGTTTACTATCAGAACTTGACACCAAAGTAAGAGAAATCTCTTCCTCATGAGAATATCCCTGGCCTGGTTCCTTTACATCTACCCTTATAGAATCCATAGAGACAGGCAGATTCCTGGCCTGGCTCTGTTTTGGCTCAAGAATGAGCATCCCATCCCCTCAGGTATGTGCCTAACTCAGGCACTCCTGCAGGCTATAAAAGCCAGTGACTTCCAGGCTGAGTTTAATATCAAGGTTTACTAGCCAGGCTTGGCATTAAAATCATTTTTCATAATTTTACATGTCAAAAAATGAAATTTTGGGGTCTAATTTCCAAAAACTTTTCTTGCCTGCTATTGTAAAAAAACATATTTTTAGGCTCAGCTCCAGCTTAATTCTTCATATGTAAATTTCCCCAGGCTTGCTCAAGTGCTCAGCCTAAAAGCTGAAGCCCATTCCCTTCTGGTGCAAATTAAGGCCTTTCACAGTAACTAACTGACAGGGACAAGAGCAGGACTATTTTTTTTTAAGGAATAATTTTTTCATTTTAAACTGAAAAGTTAAAGAAATCATATTGTAAACATCTCTAACATGTTTCTAACCTTTTCAATCTGCCTTGATCTTCTTTCTAAAATCCTTTCCTTTTGTGGTTTTCTTGGGTAACTGTCTTTAATCTCCATGACCTTTTCAAAATAAATTTAAACCATGGCCACTTAACAGCTTTCTCTTAAATATTGTATACAAAACCTGCTAATTCAAATCTATCTCAGCATGCTTAATTTAAGATGTAACATTTTTACTTAACCCTAGATATCTTTTGAGTAAAAATATGTGCACAATTAAAAATTTAAAGTTCTAGGCATGAAAATTCATTTAGGCCTTTTAAATGTGTTTCACCTTGAAGACTTTTTCCACAGAGTTCCTGACTTCACAGGGCTTGTGCTGTGGTGCCACCTACCTGCCTGCTGTGTGCATACCAGCTGCTGAGCTGAACATGGGTTTTAAATAATAATTTACATTGTCATGCTTAAATTTAATTTAAATGTCTTTTAAAATTTTAGTTAAAATAGCACAGTCTTTTATCAGCACTCTGGAGACAGAAACAGATGGATTTCTATGGGAGTTTACAGGCCCTCAGGGGTTAACAAAAGACACTGGCTCTGATAAATTGTTTTTTTTAATAACTATTAGTAAAAACCTCTTTAACAGCATAAATTTATCTTGGTTCAATTTAAATGATTTTTAAAAAACTGTTATGTGTTTCTCTTTAAGCTCCTCTTAAAACTATGTGTATGTTTGAGTAAATGCATGTTCGTGTTTTAATTCTTTATAATTCTACAGGTTTATGTCTAATTAGGAGTCACAAGTAAACAAAGATAAATAGATTCAAAACATAAAGACTGTTTTATACCTTTTGGTGTTAATTTTTAATTGAGTTTATGTAAATTTTTAGTATGTGTTAAACTCAGTCTAATTTAAATAAAGTCTTTGTAAGTAATTTCATGTTTTTCTTTAAATTTCAAAGAGTCCTTAATGAGAAAAGGTAGACAAATTAGTCCAAGACTACAAGCAACTAATTTTGCACCCCCCAACCTTTGGCTCTGTAAATAGGGCAGGAACAATTAGACTTAGCATAAGGACAGCCTAGGGATAGTTGACCAGTAGGGGCAGGATAGGAAAAAGAATAGAGATAGATGTTAGAGATAGTAGGTTAGAGTCAAGTGGTTGGTAAAGTGCCTAAAGGACAGCATCTGGATCTCAGTTATTTGTGTATTACTAGGGCGTTTCTTCTAATTACGTAAAAAATACCCTTACAACACAATAACCCTACAACAAAACTGTAAAAATAATTTTGTGTGTTTCTCATTGAACATTAAATAATAATGTAACTTCTCTCTCTTACAGGTCAACTTAATCTTTTCTTTATTATGTGTGTATGTATGTATGTGCACACACGTGTGTATGGGTGTGTGTACTTATATTCTATTATATTTTTAATGTTAACAGCTATAAAACCAGTTAAAAGCTGCCTCTGAGTTGAAATTTGGCTTTTTCAGCTCAGAGGTGGGTTTCTAATTAAACAACCCAAACATAATTCAATTTCAACAAAGGTTATGGGTTGTCTGTTAGAAATAATAAAAATGTTTTATTGGACATCTTAATGAGTAAACACTGCCACCTACTTGTTGTGCTCCTTCAACACCTGAGACAAAGATGCAAATAGATTTTCATAGTATTAAACATTATTAGAGTTTTGGGTTTTGGGGGATATGGGTTAGTTTTTTTTAAATAATTATTTCTACTTCCAAATACAGTTATAGGACATACCCAAATGCATCTTATCTGTAAAGCATGATTTCTGGATCCATGATTTACCATATATGTGTAAGTTAAGCCCATCAGGCTTGAGTGGTGTGTGCTAATCAGAAATTTGGCTGAGGAGAATCAATCTGGTGCCAGCCTGTGAAGTCCAGTTTTGGAGCCAGAAGCACGATAACTGGTGTGAGTGTTGAGTTTGTGCTGGTGGAGTTAGACTGAGGAGTGCTGAACAAGTGTCAGTCTGGGAGGTCCAACAGTGGAATCAATAGGTCACTGCCTGGTGTAAATGTCAGGTGCTAGTGGGTTAGATAAGAATCAGTCAGATCACTAACCTGGTAAGCTAGTGTGTGGGGTTGGCTGGAGACTAATCAGGTCACTAACCTGTGGAGTGGATGGTGACTGGATGTAGGCTGAAGATGGGTAGTAGCTGGCAGCCTGAAATTACTATCTAGAGGCTAGTAATTTCTGGGAAGGTGGGATAGCATGGCCAGATGGGAAATGCTCTGCTTCCCAGGCTAAGAACTTGGGTTTGGAAGTATTTCTCACGTCAGCTTACAAAAGTGACCAAATGATCTCTTCATTGAGGGGTCAGTACCCCAGCAGTGCCCACAGGCAACCAATGCTCCCCTTCTGTTAGCAGGCGTGCTTTACTTGCTCGTAGCAAGAGAAGTTTCCTCCATAAAATGTACACAAATGTTCTCTATATTTTTCTGCATTGTACAGTATTACCTGTGACATTTCTTTTGCCTACAAGATATACAGGCCACTATAGAGACTTTTTAAATAGACTTAGTAGAACTTTTACAGTTTGGTTCCTGTCTATAGATATGTGTAGTACAACTGCCTTTTAGACATTTATAGTTCAAAATATAAACATTTAAAAACCAAAAAGGGGGAGGAGGCGGATTCCCTCTTGGATACAAATAGAGAACTCTATTCTAAACCTTTTGATAAAATTTCAGTTTTGAAATATGAAAGCTTAAATGCCTGGAAAATGTACAGCTTTGGATTGTATAGGATGGACCAAGTAAAACCAGCAGAGAAGCTGGCCCATCTAAGCATTAAGTGGAAGAAAACTCAGACTGCCTGAGCCACAGGTACCAAACATCTCTCTGGATTCTATTTAAAGCACCCACATGGCGGCCGAGAACTGTCTGTAACTCCAATTCCAGGAGAACTCCAGTTCCAGGGGAATCCGAGACCCTCTTCTGACCTCTGTGGCATTGCACGACACAAGTGCACAGACCTACATGCAGACAGTACATTCATACACATGTAAAAATAATAAAAAAAATTCAAAAAAATACCTGTTTATAATGTATCCTAATAATGTAAAGTTTACTTTCCAGGTGCTGCTAAGTTTTGAAAACAAAACAAAACAAAACAACAGCAACAAAAAAACTTTCTATCTCTCATATTTATAGAAAAAGGAAAAAAAAATTATGATGCTATTAGAATTGTTCCTTAACTACAAAGGATTCAACTGCTATGGTGACAATTTCTCCTGGGGTACATATAACCACTTTCTTTAACTAATGGGCATAACAACTGTAAAAGAATTATTTTCAGAGATAGACATTATTGTAAGATCATTTAAGGCTTTATAGTTAAGTAAAATGTGTTAATAGAAGAAAGCTTTGGTACCAGAGATGGGTAATTTTGTCCAGGACTGTTGGCTGGGGTCTAGTGTCCCCCCCCAAAACAAAACAGAAACAAAGGCTATTTGCCTACAAGTTGGGGTGCACACAAAAAATTGGCATTAAGATCCTGCTGCTGAAGTCCTGTTGCAAGCATAAAAAGGACGTAGAGACCATGCTTGCAAGTGGACAGTAGGTCTCTGGAATGCCAGAGAGTGTTACTAAAAGACACCAGAAAGGAAAAATAAAAAAGAAAAATTGCTCTCATTGAGTCAAGCAAGACTCACCAATTACTACACATCTGCTTAGAAGATCCATGCAGCCAGTGGCAGCCAAAAATATTAGGTTACCCCAAATTTAATTGGCTACTAGCCCCCTCCTTTGGAGGAACAACATGTGGCTAGTAATAAAGTAAAAAACCTCTAGTAACTAAGACACAGTATGAAGAAAGCCATAGTTCCTAGAGTAATATACCATTTAAAAATTTATATCTATGACCTCAGAGTAACTTGTCAATATAATCAATGCCATTTAAATGCTTATACATCTCACTGGTTATGTTTTGTTAGTAGGATTAGGCCCGGCAAGGTGGTGCACACCTTTAATCCCAGCACTTGGGAGGCAGAGGCAGTTGGAATTCTGTGACTTAAAGACCAGCCTGGTCTACAGAGCTATCTCCAGGCCAGCTGGGACTAAAGGGAGACCCTGTCTCAAAATTGAAATAAATAAATAAACAAATAAATAAATACTAAAAATTAAAAATGGGACTACTGTGTGAACTGCCAACCTGTGGAGAGAAAAACCTGGACAAAGCTTAGAGTCTAAAGTGTCACTTAAATGTGGACTGTTTTTGCTTCTCACCTACTCTTGCCCCTTTTCCCAAAGCCTCGGGGCCATTCACGGAAGAGGCAGGCACGTTATACTATAAGGGCTGAGGAGATGGGGGTAATTCCTGAGATCTCAACAAATATGGATTGGACTCTTATTTGATCAACATGCTTGTTCATACAAGCTTCTCCAATTGGACTATGGGTACCTTGGGTTGTTCAAAATTTGGGCATAGATTCTTGCTCATTGGTTTTGCATGAATGCTACTTATACTCATTTTTTATGCTTGACAATTAGTTCACCACTATCAATTATTAATATATATCTATAATATAAAAAATATAATATATATATCATATATATAGATATATATATATTAATTTGCCTTAGTGTAAAAAATAAAAATCTCAGGTCTGACCTACCCCTGGCTATTCAAAGCTCAGGTTCTTTTGTGATGTTAGCCTCACCCACGGCTCACATGATCCTCAGACAAAAAAAAATTAAATTAAAAGAGTGAGATGTGGGAAAATTCAGTTAAGTTGGGTACGAGTGGGTTAACATTCCAACCAGTGACCCCTAGTGCATAAGTGGGAGTCATTAGACCTCCATGGCCATGCCCATGGAATGGGATGTGGTGACACAAGGTCTGGAATTTGGCTCTGGGAAATGAAGTTACACTGACTGTAAAACCCAGCCATTTTTGAATAAAGGCTCTCTCTGTATTTGAGTGCCTTACCATGCATCTTTGTGCAGTGCTTTCTTGTGCATGTTTTCTACATGGCTCACTGTGAGGATAAATGGGATTACTTACAACATACAGTTTGAAACGGGCTGCTGTGGATCAATCAGGACCTCATGGCCCTTCCTTATAGGGCAGGTTCTAGTTGTTGCCACCTCACCAACCAGAGCTAACTCTGTGAGTGATTAACATGACTCTCAGGAGTGCACAGAGCTAGCACTGTGAGTGATTGGCATGACTCTCAGGAGTGCACAGAGCTAGCTCTGTGAGTGATTACCATGAATCTCAGGAGTACACCTCTGCAAGAAGACCTTGCCATATGGGGTGCTCTTCTCAGCAACAGAGGATGAAGAGTTTATCAGCAGAGAACAGCACATAGCCCACTGCTTCATGTTTCACATGGCTCCAGAATTTCCTGTGATTTTTCTATGTGGCTCTTGACACCCTTTACCACAACATCAACAAAGTGTAATAAAATTGAGGTTTTACTACTGCATACAGGGAGGCTTAGGACATCTAGAAGGCAGCCAGAGCTTCAACAGCTGAGACACCCCAGGATGTTCACCCTAAGAATATCTTCAGAGGAGTGGGTGTTGGTTGTGTTCTACTCTCACTTGCCTCTGTAACCATCTCTGCAGAGAAGATTGCAACTTTCCCCACCCTTGACCACACTGCCTCCATTCTGCCCACATCCCTCCATTGCTGGGGAGAATTTCTTCTGAAAGAATCTGGGAGTGAAAACGTTGGGAGGTGTTCCTACAATTCTGGGGCACACAGCCTGAAGGAATGTCAGAAATAAACTTTACCTAACACTGTATAATTTCCACACTCACTGACCCTCTCCACTCTATGCTTGTTCTGTATCAGAAAAATTGAAGGGGAGAAAGCCTTCTGGCTGTTGATTCCATCACTAGACAGAATCTTCTCAAGGTGGGGTTGGTTTGTGAGGCTCTTCTGGGCACACATTCCCATAATGACAGCCAAGGATTATTAACTGTACAATCGCTGCTGCCACTATACCTATGTGGGCACCTGGGGTAGGCCTTCCCCACTCTTTTTCTGACTCAGTGCTGAAAAGACTGGCAGTGCCATGGAGTGAGTTTGTATCCTAAAGTTTCCTCTCCAACAATATATACATTGTATAAAATGACTTATATACAGCATTGTATAAATGGCTTATAAAAATTTAATAAAATGATTATAAAATCACCATTGGAGTATAAGGGAGTGCAAAGGTAATGAGATTAGGAAGATAATACCGCATGTGAATAGGAAGTCCAGGAAGATGATTCTAAGAAGAACCAAGAAAGAAACAGTAATGAAGGACTAAATACATGAAACAAACATTCAAATGAAAAAACTCAACACTCCACTAAAACATGTGTTAATACTATATTGAAGCAGAAAGTCAAAACTTCTGAAATATCCCATTCAGACATGAAAGAATAAAGAGACCACAGAAACTCATTGTGACATCATTAAAATATGGAAAGAGAAAAGAAAAAGCTCAAATGTTTGATGTGCCTCTTTAAGCACATTAGAGTTATACTTGAATAAAGAAGGAGCCTTGCACTTACCATTAGTTTCAAGACCAACAGTAGACCCAAACTGCTGAGCATCCATTCCTTCAGATGTCTCATGGAACTGTGCTCTTGATCCAGGCTTCACTCATACTTTTATTGGAAAAGTGTTTCATGTATAAATTGGGAAAGGAGAAGACTGGACCTACACTTCACTTTAGTTAGAGGGAGTAAGGTCATATGCCTAGGTCATAGGAAGAGCGCATGGCTCTGTGAGCTTGTTTACATAATAAAAGTAATTTTGGGGATGCAAGGTTAGGTAAATGTCTTTGGTCAATGTTATGTCCATATTGTAAGAGCCATTTCTGCAGTTTACATCATTGACATACTCAAAGTCAAAAGAAACAAATAACAAACTAACACAGTAGCATGGAGGGCAGAGAGATTGATGGCTCAATAGGTAAGATATTTTGTTGTTTTTCCAGATGACATGATTTCAGTTCCCAACACTCATGAATGGAGGCTCATAACTGCCTGTAAACCAAGATTCAGGAGACTTGATACTCTTCATACACACACATAATTAAAAAATACACATAAAGTGAAGGACATTGAAAAACCCATTTAATATAATAATTGAAGAAAACTTCTTTATTCTTGGAAAAAGACATGGCCATCTGTGTACAGAAGGCACATAGAACACCAATTAGACATGACCAAAAATAGCTTCAATATATGATATTATAGTCAGACTGTCAAAGTAGAGGGTACAGAAATAACTTTAAAGTCTGCAAGAGAAATGTGTTAAGTGACATTTGAGGTTGATGACAGATTTCTCAGCAGGCACTGTACTAGCAAAGAGTGCAGGGTGATGTATTCCAAGACCTGAAAAAAAAATAACCATAAACAGATACCAATACATACTGCAAAGCTATCCTCCAGAATTTAAGAAAAACTAGAACCTTTTCAAAATAGTCAAAAGATGCTTGTGGGAGTTCTACTTTGGGAACTGAAGTACAGAAAACTCATCATTATGGTATCAAGTGAAAGTAAAGTCCAACAACAAAATCATCTAAGCCACCAAGACATAAAGAGATTCAAGCATTCTTGAGCATATATGCCATCAAACCAGAAAGATAAATGCAAGAGGAAGAGACAGAAAAATAAATCCAAAAACTTGAAGGAAAGCAACACAACAGTAGATGCACGTTCATGATTTTCTTTTGTAAGTTTGAATGTAAATATTATTGATTCTTTAATGAAAATATAGACATGCTGAATGGATCCAAAATCAAAACTCAACATTATGCTGGCTGCAAGAAACCTGTCACACCACTAAAAACATACCTTGTATGTGAAAGCATGAAACTATTTCAAACAAATAGAATTTGAAAACTTTTAGCTAGTTATATTTGTGTCTCATAAAATAGACTTCAAGTCAAACATAGTAAGAAGAGACTATATATATATACATATATATATATATTATATATATATATATATATATGTGTGTGTGTGTGTCTGTGTGTCTGTGTGTCTGTGTGTGTGTAACCATATTAAGTATCTCTTTCCATAATTTTCAAAAGTTTCATTCATCAAGGAGACACAATATTGCCTTAATATTTGAACATTCAACTTTATAAAACAAACACTGTTAGACCTAAAGTTTAAAAAAAAAAAGGCCCTAATGGAATAAGAGACTAAGAGAGTTCAATATCCATTCCCATGGATAATCACATATCCAAACTCCAAATTGGTTATTTTAAAAATGGAATTTGATTATACAATCTATCAAGTTGCCTTAATGGGTATCCACATAACATTCCATTCAAAAATTTTAAGTTACTCTTATACATTAGTACATGAATCCTTTTCCAAAACTAATCCTGTATTAACCAAGAACCAAATTGTCACAAGTCAAAAAAATAAATGAAGTCATATCCTATCTATTTTATTATGATGAAATAAAACTAAAATCAGCATGAACAGAAATGTCAGAAACTGTTCAGATAGCTCCACCCATTGAGCTGGGGCCTCAGGTGGATCCTCATTCCCTCTGGAGTGTGGACTGGCTTGATCTTGTGCAGGCTGCTGGCAAGCAACAGCAGCTACTGCAAGTTGATGTGAGCTACTTGCAGTTGATGGTTGCTCTTGGGGGCGTGGCTGCTGGAAGGGTGCTCATGTAACACTGGATGGACACAGTTTGCAGACATTTTGGCAACTGTAATTGGACTTGAGGTTATAAATACAATTACCTGGTTGTAAGTATTTCTTGTGTAGGGCCCCCTGAGCTTTTGTCCAAAGCAGTTGGGTGTAATGCATATTGGAAACAACAACAACAACAACAGAAAGGACTGCATCAAAGAACTGACTGAAACAGTGAACTTCTGCTCAAAACAGTCAACTTCCTCATGGAGAATATTGAGAAAGACAGAGAAAGAGATGAAAAGCATGTTTGGCAGAATGCATGAGCTCTGGAGGGGTGGGGGAATGGGCGGGAACACGGGTCTAGATTTGTTAGAAAAATAAAAATAAATTTATGTGAAAAAAATAAATAAATAACAAAAAATGAAGTTGGGAGGGAAAGAAAGTACGAGTAATCAACAGGAGTTGGAGAGGGGTAGTGATGTCTAGGTATGATCCAAATACATTGTGTAAATGTATGAAATGTTCAACAAGTGCAAAATATTAAAGAAAAAGTATTGAAATACATGAAAACTGAACTACATACTTTTGAATGAACAGTCACTGAAGATGTCAGAGTCAAATTACACACAGTAGAATAACCCACCCAAATTGAAAGAAATGAAAATGGAAACAATTTCTCAAACCTGTGAAGTTTTGAAGGCAAAGCAGCATTGAAAGTGAAGCTTTTAGTGATGAATGCCAGAAGTGCCCACAAGCAGAAAGAAAATAAAGTAACCTAACAAATAAACTATCATGTGACCTAACAGACTACCATGTGACCTAGCAAAGAGTATCAAGTGACCTAATAGACTACCATGTAACCTAACAAATAGACTCTGTGATCTAACAGACTATCATATGATCTAACAAACAAATAGATTACCATGTCACCTAACAAATAGACTACCATGTGACCTCATAAAAAGTCTTTGAAAAATAAGAACAAATTATGCCAAAAATTAGTAGAAGCAAAGAAATCATGAAGATCACTGGTAAAATACTAAAATAAATTAAATAATCCAAAAAAACACTGTAATGGCACAAGTAAACCAAACGTGGGTTTGAAAAGATAAACAAATTGACTAATACTTTAACAAAAAAAATGAAAATGCAAAATATGCTAGCCAAATAAATAAAATTAGTGGTGAGAAGGGAGATATTGATACTGATATTGCAGAATTCAAAGGATAATTTAATATTAAGAAAGTTGGAAAATTTCAAAAAAATTAATGTTTTGGACCATATTAGCTTACCAAAATTGAATTCAGAAAATGTTAGTAAACATTTAAATAGACCAAGAACAAGTAATGAGAAAAACTAATACCAACGCTTCCCAAACTGTTCTACACAATTGAAAAGCAAGATATATTTCCACAGTCATTCCACAAAGCTCTTATTACCATTTTACTAAACCCCGACAAAGAAAAAATGAGAATAAAGCTGTAGACTAGTCAACCTAAGGGATCATAGATGCAAACTCCTAAAAATACATGAGAAAAGCAAATTCAAAAGCTCATTAAAATTATCATATACTATTAACAAATCAGTTTCCACTCAGAAATTCAAGGATGGTTCAACAAATCAATAATGTAATGGCCTACACAAGTAGAATAAAAGGTAAATATCATATTATCACTTCAATGGACACAGAAAAAGAATTAGACAAAATTCAGCATTCCTTAATGATGAAAGTGCTGAACAACTTACATTAGGAAGATCATACCTCACTGTAATGAAGGGTGCCCATAACAAACCTGTAGCCAACAGCACAACAGCACATGTAATGTGGAGAGACAGGAATATTTATTTATTTATTTATTTATTTTGGTCTTTTTGAGACAGGGTCTCCCTGTAGCCCCATCTGTCCTGGAACTCACTCTGTAGACCAGGCTGGCCTTGAACTCACAAAGATCCGCCTGCCTCTGCCTCCCAAGTGCTAGGATTAAAGGCTTGCGCCACCACACCCGGTCGGTCAACATTTATTGTAGATCTGAAGACAAGGTGGGAGTTCTAACTACTCTTAATATTTTTTTTCTAGAAGTTTTGGCCTGAGAAATTAGATAAGAACATGAAACAAAAGAAATACAAATAGAAAAGGGAGAAATTCTTCTTATTTGAAAATATGATTCTAAAGACAGGGTAACCTAAACATTTCATGAAAAAGTGATCCAAACTTAAAATCAAATTCAGTAAAGAGACAGGACCCATCAGCAAGAGGGTAAATTTTCTATACCCTGATACTGCATTTATGAAAAAGAACTCATGAAATCATTCTCTTTGAAAATAGCCAGATAAATGTAAAGTATCTAGGAGTAAATTTTATTAAAATTACAAAATATTCTTACTCAAATATTAATATGACTAAAATTTTAAAAAAATAGGAGAAATCGAAGAAGTTCCTAAAAGATAGAAACATCTCCCTTGCTAATAGATTAGAAAAGTTAACATTATGAGATTTCATCCCAACATGCTTAGAATGTCTATCATGAAGAAAAGCAGCAAATGTTTCTTGGGGTGCAGGTGGGAAAGAATTTGTATTTGCTATTGATAGCATTATATATCAGTCTTACCACTTTGGACACTGGTATGGAAATTTCTAAAAATGGTAAAAATAGAATTATGCTGTCTCTGTTCCAGCTCTATCAGTTCTGGACATAAAGGCAAAGATATCTGAATCCAGATACAACATAGATTCCCAAACACCCTGTTCATTGAGGCACTGTGAGCAGCAGTTAAACAACTGTCCTAAGTGCCCATAAACTTGTGAATGAATAAAAAGAGCAGTATACATGGACAATGGTCTTCATCTGTAAGAATGTAATTACGTCATTTGCAGGTAAATTGTTAGAACTGAAGATCATGTTAAACAAAATAAGCCAAGCATAGACAAATTCTACATGTCTTCATTCCTATGCAGAACATGGATTTTTTAAAAAGGAAATAGATGTTGAAGTAGAGAGAGACTATTTGAAAAGAGGAAAGGTGTAAGGGGAAGAGGTTAAGGAAGGATCAGGGGGTGTGTATGAGGTGACCACATTATGTACATGGACAGAAATATCATCAGAAAACTTTCTTTAGGCCATGACTATATACTGATAAAATTGTCTTAAAAAGTCATGAAATTAAAATGGACATGTGAAAATTCCCCACTACCTAGAGCAATGTACGGGATCAAAATTTCTGTGGTATTTGTGCCAGTTTGAATGATTACTGTCTCAAAAAGCTCATATATTTGAACACCTGTTTCCCAGTTATAGTACTCTTTGTGTAGGTTTAGGGGGTTTGGTTTTGCTGGAGAAAATGTGTCATTGGGGTAGGCTTTGAGAGTTAGTAACCTGGATGCACTTCCCTCTCTCTGCTTCCTGCATGAGGATGGAGCTGTGATTTCTCAGCTTCCTGCTCCAGCTGCCTGTTACCCAGCCATTGGGAACTCTGGGCTCTAAGCCCAAATAAACTCTTTTTTCCATAAGACCCATTTGGTCCTGGTGCTTTATTACAGGAACAGAAATAACTTATAGAATACTCATAAAAACCTAGAAAAAAATTCCTAAATTTCACATAAAGGCAGAGAGATTCCAAATAGCCAAAGAAATCTTGAACAAAAGGAAGAAAGCTGCAAGAATCATATACCTTATCTCAAGAGACCGTCAGGAGACATAATCACAAACCACTGTGCAGCTGGCAGAAAACTGACTCATGTATGCTAACAGCAAATAAGGTTTAACATGTAAAACTCCCAAACAGAAAGAGCAGTGAGGTGCATCATGAGTTTTGAAGTAAGTCCACATATCCACAGCCAACATTCTTAAAAATTCCAAGATCATTCACTATGGAAAAGAGACTGACTCTTTAACAAGTGGTGCTTGGAAAAATCCACAAAACTGAATGAAAATTGATCCTTACCTCAGCCTATATAAAAAACAACTCAAATGTTTCACAAACTTTAGTGTATGATCCTGAATACTGAGATTATAAGAGGGAAACACAGGAGGGAATAAAATGTGTTCCTGTCCTTCACAAAGAAAGGAAGCAAAGCAGAAATTGACAAATGGGATTTCATCAACTCCACCATTTCTATACAGCCAAAGAAATCATCCAAAGTGTCAGGAGACATCCTGAAGAACAGATCAGCCTGCTCCCTGCATATCCTGCCAGCCATCAACATCAAACACCAGACATATTTGCTGACTCATAAGTAAAACTTCATGTTTATATATGTTCATATTGAAAATATATACAGATTAGTTTTTTATATTTGTCCTTAATCAAGTTGTTAGTGATGTAAATATTGAATATTTTCTATAGAAGTTACTTGCAGTGCTAACAAAATATTCAGTTGATCATTTCTGTTTTGAGAATATTTTAAATCCCAGGAGGAGGTATTAATTAAAAGGTCCATTCCATATGGTTATTATTGCTTTAAAACATTATTTAATTTAAATATTTGGTTTATGTAGTTAAAAATCAATGTATTTTCAACTGCTTATTTGATTAAAATAATAACTCCATTAATTTGTTTGAATTATGATTTTGTTGCATTTATAAAAACTCTATAGAGTTTATACTCAGAAATTATTCTGTATAAAAAACTTTTGGGTAATGTGTGAATTCTACTGAGGTTCTGTTTATCCTGAAAGGTTTGCCTCTCTGTATCCTTCCAAACACTCTTCAATTAATTTTATGTGTATGCATTCTGCTGAGGAATCAGTATGCTAAACAAAAGGTAATTCAGCAAACACAAAACATTTGTTCAGAAAGGACATCTGGGTATGCTCTTGAAGTGATCTCCAGACCTCCAACTAATTAGTAGCAATGAAGTTATATGAAAAAGCACTCCTCCATAAATTATCCTGCAATTCAAGCACTGATTGTCATTTTGTCAAGCTATGCAGCCAAATTTTTTTTATTATATTATTTTTTATTATTATTTTATTTTTGTATGTGTATGAATGTACTGTCTGCATGTAGGTCTGTGCCCCCATGTCGTGCAATGCCGCAGAGGTCAGAAGAGGG
Organism: Rhizomys pruinosus; assembly: GCA_009823505.1. Taxonomy (NCBI): domain Eukaryota; kingdom Metazoa; phylum Chordata; class Mammalia; order Rodentia; family Spalacidae; genus Rhizomys; species Rhizomys pruinosus. The sequence goes on along the minus strand of VZQC01010587.1, from coordinate 490,424 downwards.
TCTCGGATTCCCCTGGAACTGGAGTTCTCCTGGATTTGGAGTTACAGACATTTCTCAGCCTCCATGTGGGTGCTGGGGATTGAACCCAGGTCCTCTGCAAGAGCGGTCGGCGCTCTTAACCACTAGGCCATTCCTCCAACCCTGCAGCCAAAATTTTTAAGAGACAAAATTGCTTAGTGGAAAAGCCCAGTGAGGAGAGCTGGTTCTGTTCACACTGAATCAGGGCCATCTTCACAGGTCAGGATCCTTCTTCAGCTTCTAGTTATCCATGTAGTTCTGACTAGTAGGGATGCTAGAAAAAATGCCACAGTAAAGCCCCTAGTAGGTCTGTGCATTGTCTGACCATTGCCAACATAGGGCAAATTTTTGATACTTTGGGCTCTTCCAAAGAAAGTCATGCCCTAATTGGCATGACTTTTTTGACTTTTTTTGAGACAAGGTCTCTCTTTAATCCCAGCTGGCCTGGAGCTTGCTATGTAGACTAGGCTGGCCTTGAACTCACAGAGATCTACCTGCCTTTGCCTCCTGAGTGCTGGGATTAAGGGCCTGTGCCACCATGCCTGGCTAGCTAAGTAATTTATTCTTTTTAATGCTACTATAAATGGAACTGTTTTGGTGACTGGATATCAAGATAGTTTGACATTCATAAATATATTGTTATTTGAATTTTGTGGTCTCCAAACTTACTAATGCTATCAGTTCTAATGTAAATTATCAGGAAATTATACACGAAGCGTGTCATAATGTCATATACACATAGAGATAAAGACTTCCTTCTTCAAAGTTTTAAGCATTTAATTTTGTGTTCCAGCCTAATTAGCCAGACAACCATTTCCTGTACATGGATAACAATATTTTGTGACCACTGTTGTGTTCATATTCATTAGCTAATAGGATTTAATTGAATTATAAATATTATGATATATCATATTTAATTGCTGACTTATGTTTGTGTTATCTTTATGTCTTTGATCATGAGTGATATTACTCTCTAGTTTTCTTGTGACATATACATCTCTCTTGAGTATCTGAGTATTGGCCTCATGAGTACATGTGAGCTCATAAGAGTTTGCGGAAAAAATTGTTATTAATTATTCTCTGAATGTTTGCTAGGATTCATCATGAACTTACCTGACACTAAGATTTCACTGTGAGGAATTTAAAATTTAATTAAATTCCTTTGTTAAAGACCTATGATTTTTGGCGGGCAGGAGCTAAGTTTGTCAGGACAACAAATAGAAACTCCTGTGATTGAAAGATGGTCGTAGGTTGTTGCTTGATCGCAGTGCTTTATATGAAGAGAGGGAAAAGAATGTAAACCACTTCTCTTGATCTTATGAATCAGTGCCTAGCTCACAGAACTAAAAGGAGACTTCTAAACAAGCCTTCAGTCCATTGCAAACAGAACTTGGACAGACCCGAGAGTTTGGAGTGTCACCTCGGAGAAAATATAAATCTTCCTATATCTTACTCTCTCTTGCCCTCCCCTACAAAGCCCAGGAACTCTTGCAGAAAAGGTGAGCAAAGCAGATTTTAAGGGCCAAAGAACGGGGGTGAATTGTGAGATCACAGCAAAAACAGACTGGACTTTTATTTGATCAGCATGTTTGTGTAAGCAAACCTCTTCAACTGGACTTCGGGACCCTGGGTTATAAAAGAACTGGACACAGATATTTGCTAATTGGGTTTACATTAATTTATTTGGATATTCCTTAGGTTTATTGCCTATGAGTACCAACTGGTCAAATTAAAAATTAAGAAAGGAGAGAGAGGACTTGCGTTCATGGCCAGGAGGCCAGCCAGGGATGCAGTTTCGCCCTGCAGGCCCATCAGCAGGCAGGTGGCCAAACTCCACAGGCGACGCCCAACCGTAGGACCATAGAGAGGATCTGCATGTGTGGCCAGGAGGCCAGCCAGGGGCGCACACTCTCTGTGCCCAACTGCTCAGGTGGGGACTGGAACATGGGCCAAAGGATTCAACCCCGCCCCCCCACTCAAGCTACTAATACTGAGGTGGAAAGTATAAACTGCTGGTGCTGTGGTTAAATGCTGTTGGGAGGATACAGCAGTGTCAGTGATTGGAGGCTGAATAGCCAAAACTGAGGAAGAAACCAACAGGAAGCAAACTGAGTGACCAGCCAGCCCTCTATATTAAAATTTGAGATTATCAACAGAAGGCAAACAAATAATCAAAGGGGGAAAAACAACAACAACAAAAAATACACATATCCAAAACACAACAGACAAACAACAATATGGGAAAAGCTCAATATAAATCCCCACAGAACTTAACCAATCCTGTAGAAGATCACAGCAATGAGATCTCCCTGGAAGGGAACCAAGATACAGACCTTAGAAGAACAATTTTAGACATATTCAAAGACTATAAAGAACAAATCAGAGAACTAAAGGGAGAGAATGAAAAACTAATGAAGAAACTAGAAGGAAAGAATGATAAACTCTGGGAAGAACTAAAAGGAGAGATTGATAAACTCAGAAAAGAACTAGAGGAAGAGAAATACAAACTCTGAAAAAAACTAGAGGGAGAGAATGACAAACTCCAGAAGGAAGTGGAAACATTGAAAAGATTTCAGGCTGAAAGGAAAAAAGAAACTCACCAGCAAAGCAAGGAGCTACAAGAAAAGAATGAAAAGCTCCAAAAGGAAGTGGAAATACTGAAGAAATCACAGGATGAAATAAAAGAGGAAATTGAACATTCATCCAATCAGCAGGAAAGGATGGGAAAAAGCCTCAGAAGCAGAATGGAAGAAGCAGAAAAAAGAATATCAGACCTTCAGGATAACACAACACAGCTAGAAACCTCAAGTAAAGATTATGAAAAATTAAAAAAATACACAAGAGTGGAACAACCAGGAAATGTGGGACACTATGAAAAGACCAAACCTCTGCATCATAGGCATAGGGGAAGGAGAAGAATCCAAAGAGATGGTATTGAACCGATCTTCAACAGAATAATAGAAGAAAACTTCCTTAAACTGAAAAAAGACAAACCCATAGAAATACACAAAGCACATGGAACACCAAATAGACAAGACCAGAAAAGAAATTCCCCACATCATATCATAGTTAAAACACTAGATGCCCAAAACAAGGATGAAATACTGAAAGCCCCAAGAGAAAAACAGCAAGTTACATATAAGGGGAAACCCATCAGAATCACATCTGACTTCTCAGTGCAAACCATAAAAGCCAGAAGAACATGGACAAAAGTATTGCGAGTACTAAATGACTTTAGATGCCAACCCAGAGTACTATACCCAGCAAAAATGTCAATCATAGTTGAAGGAGAAAGAAAAATCTTTCAGGACATAAACAAAATGAAAGAACACATGTTAAAAAAAAAAAAACCCAACACTTCAGAAAATACTCAAAGCAATTCAAAGAATGGAGGAAAGGTGAAACTATCCTTAAGCAACCCAAGAGAGAAATTACCAAAAGCATAACAGAATAAATAAATACCTAGACCAAGAACGCAAATGAAAAATAATTTGAAAGGAAACAACACACATCTCTCAATAATAACCTTAAATATCAATGGTCTAAACTCCCCAATTAAAAGACATAGACTGGGGGAATGGATTAGGAAAGAGAATCCATCTATATGCTGCCTTCAAGAAACCCATCTCACCTTCAAGGACAGACAGCACCTTTGAGTGTAAGGATGGAAAAAAATATTCTAAGCAAATGGTACCAAAAAGCAATCATGAGTGGCTATTCTAATATCAGACAAAATAGACCTCAGAGTAAAATTAATCAAAAAAGACAAAGAGGGCCATTATATCCTTCCTTATCAATGGAGAAATTAACCAAGAAGATCTCACAATCTTAAATATTTATGAACCAAACTCTGGTGCACTGAACTTTATAAACACAATCCTTCAGGACCTCAAGACACAGATTAGTCACAGTAGGCTAATAGTGGGGGACTTCAAGACCCCACTGAGCCACCTGGATAGGTCAACTGGACAAAAAATAAACAGACATCAGAACTGAAGAACACAATACACCAAATGGGCCTCACAGATATCTACAGAATATTCCATCCAAATACCAGAGAATATACTTTCTACTCAGCGCCCCATGGAACATTTTCCAAAATTGACCACATACTGGGACACAAAAGAAACCTCAACAAATACAAATGGATTGAAATTATTCCTCGCATTCTATCAGACCACAGTGCAATAAAGCTCAATATTAACACTAGGGTAAGCCCTACTAACTATAAGAACACATGGAGACTAAACAACACAATTCTGAACAATGAATGGGTCAGAGAAGAAATAAATAATGAAATAAAAGTATTCCTGGAACTAAATGAAAATGACAATACAACATAACAAAACCTGCGGGATGCATTAAAGTCAGTCCTAAGAGGGAAATTTATAGCCCTAAGTGCCCACATTAAAAAAAAAAAACAACAGAAAGAGAACAAGTAAATGATATAACACAGCAGATAAAAACACTTGAAAGACAACAAATGAACCCTACACCCAACAGGAAGAAAGAAATAACAAAAATCAGAGCAGAAATCAATGAAATAGAAACAAAGAAAACAATACAAAAATCAATGAATCAAAAAGCTAGTTCTTTGAAAAGATAAACAAAATAGACAGACTTCTAGCCCAGTTAACCAAAAGAAAGAAAGAGCAACTCCAAATCTATAGCATTTGTGATGAAAGGGGAAACATCACAACAGATAAAGAAAAGATCCAGACAATCAATAAAAGAATACTTCAAAAACTTATACTCTACTAAATTTGAAAACCTAAGAGAAATGTATGAATATCTGAAATCCTGGGATTCGCCAAAGCTTAACCAAGAAGAGATTGACAGCTTAAACAGACCCATAACACTTGAGGAAATTGAAGATGTAATAAAAAGCCTCCCAACTAAAAAAAGCCCAGGCCCAGATGGTTTCACAGCAGAATTCCATAAAACATTTAAAGAGGTCTTACAACCATTATTACTCAAACTTTTCAGAAGGATACAGACAGAGGGAATTATCCTAAATTCCATCTATGAAGCCAGCATCACTCTAATGCCAAAACCAGGCAACGACACAAAAAAGAAATAAAAGTACAGACACATATCATTGATGAACACAGATGCAAAAATTCTCAACAAAATACTTGCAAATCGCATACAGACCCACAACAAAAAGATCATCTATCATGAACAGGTTGGATTCATACCAGAGATGCAGGGATGGTTCAACATATGTAAATCAATAAATATCATAAAACACATAAATGGACTTAAAGACAAAAACCATACAATCATCTCAATTGATGCAGAAAAAGCTTTTGACAAAATTCAGCTTCCCTTCATGCTTAAAGTTTTAGAAGGAATTGGACTGGAAGGATCATTCCTCAATATAATCAAAGCCATATACAAGAAACCCACAGCCAACATCATCCTAAATGGAGAAAAGTTGGAAGCATTCCCCTTAAATGCAGGAACATGGTAAGGCTGTCCACTATCGCCACTCCTCTTCAATATAATGCTTGAAGTGCTTGCTAGGGCAATAAGGCAAGAAAGTGAAATTAAAGAGTACTAATTGGAAAAGAGGAAGTAAAAGTATCCCTTTTTGAAGATGATATGATAGTTTACCTAAGGGAAGCTAAAATCTCCACCAGAAAACTCTTAGAAACAATCAAAAGTTTCAATAAAGTGGCAGGATACAAAATAAACCTAGAAAAATCAGTAGACTTCCTTTATACCAACAATAAGCAATTGGAGAAGAATATAATTCCCAATCACAATAGCCTCAAAAAAAAATACCTGGGAATAAACCTAACCAAAGACACAAAAGACCTCTACAACAAAAATTTTAAAACCCTAAAGAAGGAGATTGAAAATGACATTAAAGATGGAAAAACCTCCCATGCTCATGGATTGGAAAAATTAATATAGTAAAAATGTCCATCCTGTCCAAATTAATATACAGATTCAATGCAATCCCAATCAAAATCCCCATAAGCTTTTTCACAGACTTAAAAAAAATACTTAAATTCATTTGGAAAAACAAAAGACCTAAAAGAATAGCTAAAGCAACCCTGAGTGAAAAGTGCAATACTGGGGGAATTACATTACCAGACTTCAAGCTATATTACAGGGCTATAGTCATAAAGACAGCCTGGTACTGAAAAAAAAAACAAAAACAAAAACAGAACCATTGACCAATAGAACAAAATTGAAGATCCAAAATTGAGCTCATATAACTTCAGCCACCTCATATTTGACAAAGGGGCCAAAGAAGCTCAAAGGAGGAAAGATAGCATCTTCAGCAAATGGTGTTGGCAAAACCATTTGTAGAAGAACAAAATTAAACCCCTACTTCTCACTCTGTACAACAATCAACTCAATGTGAAGCCTGAAACCCGGAAGGTGATAAAAGAAAAAGCTGGCAACAACCTACAAGACATAGGGTTAGGAAGAGACTTTCTAAACCAGACAGCAGCCGCATGGGAATAAGGTCAACAGTTGACAAGTGGGACCTCATAAAACTCAAAAGCTTCTGTACAGTGAAAGAAACAATCAAGAAGGTGAAGAGAAAACCCACAGAGTGGGAAGAAATCTTTACCAGTGACACATCTGACAGATCATTAACATCAAGAATATATAAACTACTCAAAAAACAAAGAAGAAGTCAAATGACCTACTCAAAAGATGGAGTAAAGAGCTGAACAGAGACTTCACCAGTAAGGAAGTAAAGATGGCTGAGAAACAATTTAAAACGTGTTCAACATCATTAATAATTAAGGAAATACAAATTAAAACCACACTAAGGTATCATCTCACTCCAATAAGACTAGCCAAAATCAAGAAAACAAAAGACGGGCTGGAGCGATGGCCTAGCTGTTAGGAGCACCGACCGCTCTTGCAGAGGACCCGGGTTCGATCCCCAGCACCCACATGGCGGCCGAGAGCCGTCTGAAACTCCAATTCTAGGAGAACTCCAGTTCCAGGGGAGTCCGACGCCCTCTTCTGACCTCCACAGCATTGCACGTCACGGGTGCACAGACTTGCATGCAGACAATACATTCATACACCTATGGAAATAAATAAAATTTAAAAAAAATTAAAAAAAAAAAAGAAAACAAAAGATACCAAATGCTGGAGAGGTTTTGGGGAAAGGGGAACACTCATCCACTGCTATTGGGAATGTAAAGTGGTACAACCACTTTGGAAATCAGTGTGGAGAACACTTAAAGAACTCAAAATGAGCCTACCACCTGACCCAGCCATACCTGGGTATATATCCATAAGATGCATCCTACTGCAAAGATACATGCACAGCTATGTTTATTGCAGCTCTCTTCACAATAGCCAAGACCTGGAACCAACCCAAATGCCCCTCAGCAGATGACTGGATAACAAAAATGTGGTACATCTACACAATGGAGTTCTATGCAGCAGTAAAGAAAGATGACATCATGAGCTTTGCTGGTAAATGGATGGAACTTGAAGCAATTATACTAACACAGTCCCAGAAAAAAAAGGTGAAATAACACAGTCCCTTGTGGATGCTAACACCAAATCCCTAGTTGGTAGGCAAACTGAGCAACTTTATTATTATATTTCATTATATCTGAAAGCAACTGTGCTATTACAATGTGAATCTATAAATGGGCTCTAGAATTGTCTTACCACTTATACTCACACATTGTAATTACCACATATAGATAGAGGAGATGTAGTTATATTCTAAAAAAAGAATGTAAAGTTACACGACTTTATACCTGCATGTAAATTTACTGTTAAAGTTTGAATCTCTAAATGTACTTAGGAATCAACGTACAGTTTATTTTCAGAATTTTTAATTTTGACTTATGTATGGAGTGCATATGCTTTGGAATAATACAGAAAAAAAAGACTGAGCCAAAGATATAGGACATATATGGTAGAATGCATGAACTGTGGTGGGGTGGGGGAAGGGAAAGGGAATTATGTCTAAATTGAACTGAAAAATGACATATGAAATACACAAAACATCAATAAAAGTATTATATTAAAAAATCTATGATTTTTAAAATTCTTCATGGTTTTACTTTTCTAATTTCTCCGGAAACCTGACCACTTTATTTTCACTATGTTTCCTGTCACAAAAGTATTAATATTATTACCTTTTATCAGTTTTAATTTTTTTAAACCATTTGATAATATTCTCACTTTCAAACCTGAATCTAATAAATTTTCCTGATTTTTATAATTTGCATTTATTTCTCTCAGGATAAACATTTCAATGTTGTTCTTACTAAATGGTGTGATTCTTAGACTTACTGGTTTTTTTCTTTTTTTCATTTTTTAGCAATAAGTGATAATTTATGAGTACAAGCAGCCTTCATGTAAAACCAATTTGCAAGCAGTTGTGCCCAAACCCACACAGCCCATGGGTCCCACCATCCAGCTAGGGGCCTTGTATGTTCAATCAAGTTGATCAAATAAGTGTCCAGTCTATCTTGCTGTAGTTTCACCATTCACCCCAATTGCAGCCCTTACATTCCACCACACCCCCTCTTCCCCAGATTGTTCCCTAGGCTTAGAAAAGGGTCACAGGTGGATGAGAGGTAAAACAGTCTACTTTTTCTGGAGATGTTGTTTTGGCCTCTGGTCAATTCTAGCTGTTTCCTTTCATGGGCTGACAGTTTGTCCACGAATAACCTTTCAGTCCTATTCTATGACAGTTGGTTCCAGTTTACAGTTAGAGAACGACCTCATTATCATCATATTTCTCCTTGTTCTATGAAGGAGAGGTAAGAAAGTCTCTCGTATTAAAACTTTGAGGCACCTAAAAGGTAAGTTTCATTAGGACTCATTATAAACAGTTGTTACAAGTAGGATCCACAGAGGGGTTTGATGCCTGTAGCAGTCTGATGCTTTTCTTCCTTTCAATGTTCAGACGGCCAAACCTTTCTGCTGGCACTTCCTGGTACATCCTATATAATGGAAAGCTGTATCTTTTCTTTCTCAGCCATTAAGTTGGTGATATTTTGACCTGTGGGAACATACAAATCTTTTCCCGTAGTTAGTTTTAAGATTTAAATTGCAGTTTTTGACAAAAAGGTTTCATATATATCTGTATCCCCCCTTTTTATTATAAGTTTTTATTTTTTGACCCATAATTCTCAAAAAGGCAGTTGTAGTACACCTACCTATAGGCAGGAATCAAGGCGCAGACTTCATCAAATTCACCCAAGCTGTTTTGGGTGACTGTATGTCGTTAATTTGGGAAGCAAACTTAATTTCTTAAGTTAAATGATCCTACAGGTAAAAGAGAATGCTACAAGATGATACTGTACAACAGAAAAATTATAGAGAACATTTGTATGTGCCAATTAAAAAGTTATTGTTATACAGATTTTAAGTAAAACAAATGTGGACAACAATTTATATTTCTAATTAACTCAGATGCATTACCGTTTTTATCAAAACCTTTAAACCAATGCTGTTTAATATACACATATTTACTTTTACTAAGTCCTAAAACACCATGTAACCTGTAGACAGAGTCTAGGCAAAATTGGATACTTGTTGAACTCACATCAATTAAATATATATTAATTGACTATAGACCCGTGTCCCTCTCCTGTCCCTCCCACCCTTCCCGATTTACCATTTCAGTCAGTTTTCTGATGCAGTCTTTCTGTTGTTGTTCTTCTAATATGCATCCCTCTCCACAAGAAATATTTACAACTGGGAAGCACAGGAGCCTGGAAGTTGCCCAGACTGATTTTTGTTCTTGCTTTTACAGCTGTCTTTTAGTTATTTCTAGTATGACTGTGGTATTTTTATACTGTTTGCTAAGTGTGGCCTATTCTTTTTCCTGTGTTGAAGGTGCAAGTTGGAGCAGTGAACTTGCCATGGGGCCTGCTTAATCCTGTTATGACAGTCTTCCCTTCATGGGTCCTTTTAGCCACACCAATCTAACCTATGAAGAATATTTTTCTTGATTGCTCATTTCATTTTTCAGTTACCTATGCTAGACTTGTTTAATATTCACGTATTTGTGATTTTAAAATATCTTCCTGTTATTAATTTACATGTAATTCCATTTTAGTTGCAAATCATATTCTGTGTGATTTCAATCCTTTTAAAACTATTGAGGCTTGTTTTATGATCAGTTTGTAACTAACACTGAAGATTATTCTGTGTAGACTTGATGGGAAACTGCTGTATTTTAAGTGGAGTGTTCTCTGTGTGTTACTATTCTAATAGTTCATGTCCTTCATGTCATCTTTTGACTAGTTTTTCTGTTTTGTATATAAAGTGAATATGGTAATCTCCAATTAGACCTAAAGCTATTTTTCTTCCAGTACTGTCAGATTTCCCTTCATGTACCTCAGCCCTTTATTGTCAGGGGCAGACAATTTTATAATTATTTTAATAGTTTGCTTTTTTATATTCTTGCTTATATTTGTTGACATTGGATGAACTTTCTCTTCCATAAACCTCCATTAGTTTTCTTTTTCTTGTTCTCTTAATGATGCGTCTTTTATCTTTGTATCCATTTCTGTCTTGGAGTAAATGAGTGGACACTATAGAATTGGATCCCTTTTATTTAATTTGATTCTGCCTTTTGGGTAGCTTTTCAAAAGAGATTTTAATTACATGGTATTATTAGTAAAGTTGGAGAAATAGCTCTCATTAACTTCAATGTAGCTTATAACATTTTCTTTCTATTGCGTTTTAGCTTGAATATTTTCTAGCATGTGATGTTTCAGTTTCTTTTCAAGTGATTTTCCCTACATTTTGTTTTGGATGGTCAAAATAACTTGTAGGTAATGAGTTCTCAATCCTGAATTTTTTTTTTTCTTTTCGAGACAGGGTCTTCCTGTAGCCTCAGCTGTCCTGGAATTTGCTCTGTAGACTAGGCTGACCTTGAACTCACAAAGATCCGCCTGCCTCTGCCTCCCAAGTGCTAAGATTAAAAGTGTGTGCCACCACGCCCTGCTCAAGTTTAGTTTTTAAGCTCAGTCACTAAGATCAGTTACAATTTCATCAATTTTTCCTCGGTTCTCTTCTCTACTAAATGTCCCTGTCTTTGCACAGCCTCAGCACCTCCTCCTAACTGTGTAACAGTGCAATCAACTTTGTTTCTGAGACTTCCCTTTCTCCTTGGCCCAGATGAAGTGAACTGATTTGCAAAAACCTTCAGAGGTCTCTTTTTTTAATGATCTGCTTCTTTCTGCAGACAGAATCTCAGAGTCCTTTCCTCTGAGCAGGACAGTGAGAGTGTCCTGATTTTTCCAAGATAACAACCTTGTTTTACGGGTACTCTCAGAAAAGGCAGTAACCTTGGGTTTTCTTGACTGCCTTACTAGCAAGGAAATACCCCAGTGTTCTGCTTACTACACATACCTCTATCCATAGAGACTCTGAAATAATTGGTAAAGGGAATCTTTAATCCTTTGGCTTCTTTTGCATTACTTACTTGGTGATAGCTTCCAGGAGCAGAGCTGCTGTATTTCTGACTGTGCAGGAGAAAAAACACATGACAGTAGATGAAGCACAATTGGCCTTTGGTGCCCTTATTGAGCCTCAGTAGTTTTTCTTGGGCACATGTTGATACATATCCTTGGGGAAATATTCAGTGACTATAAGTATATTTTTCTAAATGAGAATTTCACCAATTATGTTTGTTTCACTGGAGAGCAGGTTTTATGGAGCATTTTACATTATCTTTATGTAAGTGATAAATAAGGTTGATTTTAAGTTTCTCTGGAAAATTTATGTTCAAGAAGACACAGAAAATAGAAAAAGCCAAAGTTATTTATTGAGCCTTGTGAGGTGGTACACACATGTAATCTCAGTACTTGGGAAGTTTAGTCAGGATGATAGAGGGTTGAAGGCTAAGCTTGAATAGAAGAAGACTATCTCAGGGAGAGAGAGAGAAAACCATTTCCTTCTTTATTAGAGACATTTCTACAGTTCTTACATTTATCAAATTTCCTGACTTTTCTCCTCCATCAATGGTTGTCTGTGTGTGGTTTGTCCCTAGTCAAAACTAAGTGACAAGATTTTCTGTTTATTTTCTATTGCATTATTAACAAATGAAAAGATCATTTAACTACCTCATCTAAGAAAGCATCACACTAAAGCATCTCAGGACAGAACCCAATTTTCCATTTGCATGGGACTTTTATTCTATATCCTGAGCAAAGTATTGATGGTTTAGTAGGAAGTTTGAGGTTAAGTGTAGGAGAGACTAGAGCAAACACAATCATGACCATCCAGAGAGGAAGCAGGAATGGTGATAGATCAAGGTCAAAATCATTTTGAGGATGTAAAAAAATTAACAATCTCACTGGGGCTGAGCATAAGCCAGGAGATGAAATATGTCACGCATTTACTGTAGATTTAGGAAGGGCTAGGTATGAAAGTGACTATCATCAGGCTGGGTGGTACAGATTAAGTAGAGAAGGTATACTGCACCTCAATTGTCACAAAATTGGAATACATTTTCTCTTTTACTAAGTTAGGCTGAGTTTGGGAAATAGAGTTCACTGTGAAAAAGTGAGATTGGATAGTGGACAAAGGGACCACTGCTACAATCTACATTTTATACCTACTTCATACCGTTTTCTAAATACTTTAGAACAGAGAGGTATTGTTCGGTACCAGTGGTAGATAAGCTTGCTTGGGCTGGGAATTCCATTTTCTATGTCGGTTGTACTATGGGGGCCTGCATGGCTTTATTTGGATTAAAATTTCTTTCTTCTTCAATGGACATTCTTCATGAAGACCCAAAATACCCTACAGTATAATGTCTCTGAGCATGGCATGGAGCAGGAAACACAGAGATTTAGGTACAGAAGGATTCAGGGCATCATTTGTCACTCTGACATCAAAATTCAGGACCTGCCACTATGAAAGCATGGCGAACTCTTCATCTAAATCACAGTGGAGATGCACAGCTGGAACCTTTGGGTGAAGTGATGCTGTCTGAACAGGTGAAGCCCCCCCCCCCACACTCTAGCCAAGTCTCACACATGACTGGACCAGCAACTGCTGAAAGCCAGCTGAACCAAAATTGGATAGAACCAAACTGATTTATAAGGCTTGACATCGTGGGATATGACAGACACCTTCCTGGGGCCATGGTGATGTCCACATCTTAGATTCGATTGGGCTATTATTCATGGTCAGATTAAAGAAGACATCATTGAATTTTGTGAATTGGTTCTTCAGCCCTTAATTCTCATAACATTATTTACATAATTATAACCACAATATAGTTATTTCCGAGTACTTTAAATGATCCTATGATGTGTCCTCTATGCCCATGTCAGACACAGAACTGGAGTTCATTAGCTACATCTAATGACAATTTTGGAACTGAAGAATGTAAAAGATCATAGAGTTTTCTTTGATCTCTTTTAAAGAATGGGCCCTGGCAGGGCTTCAGTTATCTCGTAAATCTTAGCACCAGCTCTTTTCCAGTTATACTGGAAGCACTTGATTTTTGTTCTATTCTGTAGCTTGCATGTCTCTTGAAGAATAAATTTCCCAATGAGTATAGTATTTTCTTGTCCTGCCTTTCTTCGAAGTCCTTATTGTTGGAAATTCATGCTCCCTGAAGAATGCGAACATTTTCATTTCCACAGTGCCTATGGGGTATATTTTTATTTGTAAGTAAACTGAGAGGAAAGTTGATTCTTTCTGAAGCACATGGAAAACACTGGAAACTTTTGAGTTAATTCCCACAGAATACAGATATACCTTAGAGAATGTTAACCAAAATGATGCCTTTATATGGAAAATTATTTCTGTGTGACTCTTCCAGGTTTATGAACATTCTAGGGTATTTACAATCTGTCTTTTACTACAAGTAGCTTTACCATTATTTGAAAAGTATTCAAAGCTACAAAGAGCATTATTAAATTAATTATATTCTCATTATTCAATCGTAACTTCTTACTGAATTTCTTTGTTTCTTTCTTTATACTTTTGGTTTGTTTTGTTATATTTTGTTTAGTTTTCTGAGACAAAGTCTCACTATGTAGTACCAGGTGGCCTATAACTCCTATATAGACTAGACCAGCCTCAGAAGAACAGAGATCTACCTGCTTCTGCCTTCCAACTGATGAGATTAAAGCATGAACCACCATTCCCCATCCAACTGTATTTCTTACTTGTATTTTCCTTAGGAGTTTTTCTTTTTGCTACAATTTTTTTTATTTTGTTTACAGAAAGAGTCTATAAGTACAGGTTACAGAAAGGAAAGGTTTAGTTGTATTTACATTCATTTTAAAACTCTGCTATATAAAAATTTAATTCTGATCAGTATGAAAAATATTTTCACAGGTCTACTGCATATAAAACCTTTTCATCAGCATTAACAATGAATAAAATAACCTGATTGCATTTAAACAAAGCTGACCACCTGAAACCATTTACACTTAATGTCTACTAGAGCCAAGAACACTCATTAAATATAGTCAGCCTGCAACTTCATTTTTAAAAAGGCTAAAGTTATTGATATGGAGTGTTGATCTATAAACTACATGCCAATCTATAAGTTCTATAGTTAGGTATTTTATAAGTCTTTTATTAAATATAGTCTACACATATTTGTAATTTCATCCAGGAAGAATTTCTTCCTAGTGAAAAAAATATAAAGTCTTTCCTTTTTTTTTTAAAGGTTTAGATGAAACTAGCTCATGCTTTAGTGCTGTGCAAATTGTTTGTAGCATATCAATCTTTAAATTATTTGTAAAAATAAGAGTGGCAATACTAGTTGCATACGCCTTAAAAATCAGCTTTTGATTTTAATACAGTTGCAAGCACTGATTCAAATGCAAACTACTTAAAGTAACAAAATTAGAATATGGAGATTTCACTGGGCATGGTGGCACATGTTTTTAATCCTAGCTCTCTGGAGGCAGAGGCAGGCGAATCTTTGTGAGTTCAAGGCCAACCTGGTCTACAGAGCGAGTTCCAGGACAGCTGGGGCTACAGGGAGAACCTGTCTTGAAAAGACAAAAAAAAAAAAAAAAAAAAAAAAGAATATGGAGATCTTTGTAAGGATTCATCTGAACTCTAAGGTGGGCACAGTTAGGGTGAGCAATGATGGTGGGAAAT
Organism: Rhizomys pruinosus; assembly: GCA_009823505.1. Classification (NCBI taxonomy): domain Eukaryota; kingdom Metazoa; phylum Chordata; class Mammalia; order Rodentia; family Spalacidae; genus Rhizomys; species Rhizomys pruinosus. Next base: position 475,316 of record VZQC01010587.1, on the reverse strand, counting down.
GTCAATTTTCTGATATTCAAATACATAAAAGGGATCAGCGCTGAGGTTTCTACTGTTTCTGCACAATAATGACAGCCTCTGAGACTGGCTGCTGGGTTAAGGCTGGGGACGAACTGCTGTCCCCTGTGCTGTCTCAAGGAGACTCAGGAAGGAGGACTCAGTGCAGGGTGTTGGAGGAAGCCTCTGCAGAGTGCTTTAACAATAGGCACACATTTTCATTTGCTGCAGTGAAAATCCTCACTGTCAGTTTAGTATTCTGTGCAGGATAGTCACTGTGATTGACTGGGGAATTCACCCAACATTTTAGTTTATTCTCCCCTTTTTCCTGGTCAGGTTGGCCCATAATTAACTTCATTGACTGCTGGGTATCTTCCATTATGGAACTGTGTATAGGAGTATTTCTGGGTACCTTAGACTTGTATATTCTGCTAATGAGGAAAACAATGATGATCTTTTTTTTTTTTTTTTTTGTGCAAATTGTATTTGGAACACTTGATTTATTACTGCAAGTGATGAAAATTTTTGTTGCAGCAAATAGTTACTGCTGTGAAAGATAACTTGTCAGTAGTCCAAACACTCTACGACTTCAAGGAAGATTTCTACATGGAAATGTCACATTAGGAGCCCAAAACTTCCTTTTGGCAAAACAACAGTGATGCATTTAGTGGCCAGAGAGATCTTGCAGGAGCTCAACTCTCAAGGTCAGAGGAATCAGGAGAAGACTGGTGAGAATAACTGCTGTGTAATCCTGTGACACTATAGCCAGCACACACGACAGTCTGTTCACATTGCTGGGACAGAGGAGACTCAATACAGCTGCCAACCCCTTTAGGACAGTTGTCCTGTACATCCGTGGGACTGACTCATGAACTCGGTCATCTTTTCTCATGAAGTAAAAAGAACTAAGAACATTTTTCATTATGAGATTTTACTTCTTGTATTTCTTGTCTATGTTGAACAGTCTAAAACATGCAATCGATCTCCAGGGGAAAAGGGGTTTTCTTATGATTTGCCACTTATCATTTCCTTACCATTATTATTTTAGATTTCCCATTATTAATTTTAAAAAGTATTGTTCCTCAATTTCTTTGTATTGAATACAGCATTATAATGTTTCCATGTGTCCTTGTTCATTGGTCTTGTGTTATTTCTTATGCCATTATTGATGTGTAATCATCCTGCTCCAAATGCTGAAGGACAGGAAGGTAAGTAATCAGGATTATATTATTATTCCTATTAATTAATCATGGTCAAGCTCTCCAGATCCTTTATTATCATCTATAAACACACACATGTGTGTGCGCATGTGCAGGAAATTTGGGTTCCCCTTGGCATCTCTGTCTTTGGAGATAGACATCCTCCTCTTTCTAGGGTGCAGACACAACAACCTTCATCTACAGATCTCATGACTTCATTCTGGTGAAGATCAAAGAGCCATTTCTAACCAACTGATTTTAAATATCTTCAACCTAACACATTTAATATGCAATGAGTTCATATTTTGAGGTCACATGCTTTGAATCCTGTTGGGTTCAATTTATCCTCTTACTGACATGAACAAATCTATCCCTTAATCTGTGTTTGAGACTTTTCTCCACAGATCCTATCTCTTTCTCCACTCTTTTCCTTTTAGATTATATCACTCACACTTAAATCCAATAAAATCAGGCTGCTTGCTCATCTTGCCTTTTCCAGGCAAGGAATTTCTTTTTCTTTTGTGGGTACCTGATAGTCTTTCTTATTCACCTTCCATATTTCCTCTAATGACATCTCAGATTCACTTTATCCATATATTATATTTTTCTCATTTAAACTCAATAGCACTTTCTTTCTTAACAATGACAGTTATCATATTACATTTTATATATTTGAATTATAGTTGATTGCATATTTTCTGTACCCTTCTGGAAGGCAGGGCACCTTAAAGTAAAGACTTTTTTTAGCCCTTCAGAACCTTTTGCTCTCATTCAGTGACTTTCAAGGACTTAGTACACATGCACTAAATAAACACACCCAATATGTTTCAAAACATAAAACAACAGTGTTAGGAGCATTCGTACCAACAGAATTATTTATCTATTTTTTGGTTCTCTTTGTTATCAAATTTTACACATTCAATACAACATTTCTTAATAAAATTTGGGCACATTTCCCCTTCCATGCTTCCCACCCTTCCAGAGCTCGTGCAATCTGCCATACAAGTCTTGCATCTTTTTCTCAGTCCTTTGTATTAATTTTTCAATGCAGAAGTTTACTGTTTAAGGCAGAAGTTTACTGTTCAGTCAGTTCTTCAAGTATTTTTTTTTGTTTTTCCCTTTAATTTTATATTACTCCAAAAGTATGCATGTATATACTCTACACATATACCCAAATTACATCATCTGAAAATAAACTATATGTTAAGTCCAAAGCATGTTTAGGGAATCACTTTTTAACAGTAGAGTTGCACGCAAGTAAAAAGGAATATTTCTTTACATTTCTAAATTACATAGCAGGTTGGTGTATATTTTAATGTACTCTTTTTTTTTTAGTGGCATTAGGTATTATATTTACTAAAAAATTACTCAGTTTGCCTTACAAATAAGGATTTGGTGGTAGGATCTACAAGTGAGGGACCATTTGTTCATTTGTTTTTCTGGGACTGTGTTACTTCACTTTACATAAAGGCTTCTAGTTCCATCCATTTACCTGTAAATTTCACAAATGAAGAAGTAAAGATGGCTGAGAAACATCTTAAAAAGTGTTCAACATTGCTAATATTTAAGGAAATGCAAATTAAAACCACTTTAAGATTTCATCTTACCCCAATAAGACTGGCTATGATTAAGAAAACAAATGACACCAAATGCTGGAGAGGTTGAAATGCAAACTCATGCCACCCCTATGGAAAGCAGTATGGAGAACCCTTAAAAGGCTCAAAATGAGCCTACCACATGACCCAGTCAAACCACTCCTCTGCAATCTCCATTGCAGAGATACGTGCACAACCATGTTTATTGCAGCTCTCTTCACAATAGCAAAGAGCTGGAAGCAACCCAAGTGTCCCTCAACTGATGATGATGAGTGGATAAAGAAAATGTGGTACATCTACACAGTGGATTTCTATGCAGCAGTAAAGAAGTACCAACAAAATTTTAAGCCAATGTAATGGGTACTTTGACTTTAGTGACTGACAGAGCTCTGTTTTCAATGAAGAGAATGTCATTTTTAGATTACAGTTCTCTAGAACAATTAAACAAAGATGATACACAAGAAGAGTACAGTGGAGTGTACTGTTCATTGAATGTTTAGCTTCATTTCTCTATAACAATATAGTAGCACTTTCCATTCCACAAAATAAACAAGTGCTTGCTTAAAATTAGCACAATTTAATTGTCCAAAGTGATGGGTTACATTATGACATTTCCACACATGCATGTCACATACTTAGGGCACATTCATGCCTTCTTTATCCTTTTTCCCACTCCCCATGTCTGATGCTTCTCCTTTTATTTTCATGTCCTTTTACCCCTCCCCCTAAAATTCACATAGGAGAGGAAAGCAGGAAGTACTTGTCTTCGTGAGACTGGAACATTCTGGTTAACATGATGGTCTTTATCTATAATTATTTTCTTGCATATAACTGGGGAAGAAGAAAGCTAATTAGTAAGAAATTCCACTACAGTTCAGAGATTCAGAGTCAATATCAGGATGAGATGGTGTGCCAGCACTCAATAGTTAACAGAAAATAGGTGTTGGCTGTGGTTTCAGTGTTAAATGACTAGACCTCACTGGCCAGTGCTTTGACATTTGTGTTGGCATGCAGTATTTAAGTAAGGCAAACTTAATAGCATCATTCAAAGGAAGTGTGTGATTTAGTTACAATTATTTTTATTTTTTTTAAATACACAGGTTTTTATTTTATAAATACGGTAGTTAAACATAATATCATTACACACTAGTTTTTCCCTCATTTTTTTGATCTTATATTACTCTAAAATATGCATACATACCCTCCACCCATATACCAAAAATTCCTAAGTCTGAAAATAAATGGTAGCTTAGTTTTAGAACCTGTTCATTCTTTTTGTATTTGTTGAGGTTTGTTTTTCTGTGTCCCAGTATGTGGACAATTTTGGAGAATGTTCCATGGGGTGCTGAGTAGAAAGTGTATTCTCTGATATTTAGGTGGAATATTTAGTAGATGTTTGTGAGGTCCATTTGGTGTATCGTATCATTTAGTTCAGATGTCTCTCTGTTTATTCTTTGTCCAGTTGACCTGTCCAAAGGGCTCAGTGGGGTATTGAAGTCCCCTACTATGAGTGTGGTGGGGTCAGTCTGTGCCTTGAGGTCCTGGTCTCAAGGAAAGGCACCAACTAAGGTGAAAGGATGGGAAAAATATTCCAAGCAAATGGTACCAAAAAGAAAGTAGGAGTTGCTGTTTTAATATCAGACAAAATAGGCTTCAAAGTAAAAGCACCTCAGAAGAGACAAAGGAACAACTAACCATGAAGATTTCACAATCAGGAATATATATGCACCCAACTGTGGTGCACCAAACTTTATAATGACAATTCTCCAGGACCTCGAGGTACAATTATTTTTTTTAACATTTTCAGATGTAGCATGTTTGGGGTTGCTGGTAGTGTGTGTATCTACCACTTGTGTTTTCATTTAGCAATGCCATAGCTAAAATAGACATAACTAAAATGTCATAACAAAACTACACATACCATAGGAGAGTGTCCAGGTAAGGTGGGCTATGGCGCATGACCAAACTTAAGTACAATAGGAGGGAAAGAGATGTTAACGGAAAAGTGCCTGTGTTTTCACAGCAAAATGAAATAACCCTCTGAATTTGGGGTGCATGATTAAAAAAGGTTTGAAGACAAAGTTTTCTCATGTTTCAAACTGGGCATCAGTGCCCAGGCGTCACTTGCAATGAGCTTCAATCCATACTGCAAAGGTCAGATAGATTTTTTTTCAGTGCATGCATATGTGCATGTTCATGTGTGCATAGGTACATGCATATATGCAGGTGCCTGTGCACACATGTGCATGTGGAGGTCAGCATACAACTTCAGGTACCATTCTCAGAAATGAGATCTACCTCTTTGAGACAAAGTATCCCATTTACCTGAAGCTCATAATTGAGTCCAGACTGACTGGCTAGCAAGCTCAGGGTCCTCCTGCCTCTCCCAGCACTGGGATCCAAGTGTGTGCCTCAACACCCCCTTTAAAAATGTGGATACTAGGGGCTGGAGAGATGGCCTAGCGGTTAAGAGCACCGACTGCTCTTACAGAGGACCCGGGTTCGATCCCCAGCACCCACATGGCGGCTGAGAACCGTCTGTAACTCCAATTCCAGGAGAACTCCAGTTCCAGGGGAATCCGACACCGTCTTCTGACCTCCGCGGCGTTGCACGACACGGGTGCACAGACCTGCATGCAGACAGTACATTCATACACATAGAGAAAAAAAAAATGTGGATACTAGAATCTGAACTCAGGTTGTTAGGCTTGTGAGGCAAGGGCTCTACTGATTGTGCTGTCTCCCAGCTTAGCCAGGACATTGCTAATGTCACTGTTATTAGTGTGCATACTCACGGAATGTTCTGTTCAAAGTTCTCCAGTTCCCTTAGCTGTTCAGTAATGTAATGCCTTGCTCTTGGCATAATTATGCAAGATAATTAGATCAGGTTATTTTTAATATTTTTCAGTCATAGAATTTGTGATCAACGTGTTCCATGGTGTTATAAACAAAGAAATGACTTGCCTTCAATGATAATTTACTCTGCTGATATTTGGGGGAAATTAGTAAAATTTGAGGTTTTAAAACCAATGGGCACTTGTTCCTGGCATCATGCTTTTAAACACACCACTCCTGTTGCTATACTTAATGAATTCATCACACTACAATCTAGAGCCAAACAGACTGGGGAAAAAATAGCCTGGGCTGTGTATCTGGGTTATGCATTTTGGAACTGATGGATTTATGAATCTTAAACATCAAGTCTCATTATAGGTCTGGTGGGAGGCATGTGCTCCACAGAGCCTCAGGAAAATGGGTAGACTTGCATCTGCCCCACTCTGCATCCATGGTCAGATTCTGGCTGGAGTCATTTTGGAAATGGGACTAAGTACTCTGGAATGGAGCATATTTGGATTTTGGGTTGTGGTTAATAGGCTGTCATTTATTTTGGAGTGATGTTTGACTTCAGGAAGTAGGATGATTTCTTTTAGTCCAGTCATGACATAATGCTTACCTACTGCATATCAGAATCAAGGTAGATGCCGTGAAAGCCAATTCCTCACCCTGAAGATGTTTTCAGTTTATTGGGCAAACAGCTACACAAATAAATAGGTGTCATATTGTGTGCTAAATGCTATCTGTGAGACAGCACTGTAAGCTGGAAAGAGCGCAAATTTGAAAACCAGTACATCCTCTAGGTCAGGCTCACCATGTTGTTTATTTTGTAGGAAACAGAACAGGGGATCTGTGCTGCCAATCGGAAGCCTGGCCAGTCTGTGCCTGGCAGAGCTTATCATTCTCCTCCAGGGCCTGGCACCTCTTACTAGGCTGTTAAAACCTGTGTTTGTGCCTACTCTGGAACTTACCCTCACCCTTCTGCTCACTCCACACAATATATCTTTAAATAAAGACAGGTGGAGCATGGTATCTCCTGCTTATAATTGCAACAGTTAGGAGGCTGAGGAAGATGATGAATGATGTGTAAGGATTATTACCTACAGTTATAAGTAAGCTACCTACAGTTATGGTAAGTTGTAGGCCAGACATATAGACACACAGACACAGGCACATAGACACACAGACACTCACACACACAGACACATAGACATACAGTTACACACACATGACACACACTCACACACACATACACAGAATATTTCACGGAGTTGAAAATAGAAAAAAACCATAACCTTATATACTTTCACGTCTTGTACTACTGAGAAAGATACACAGAAGAATGCCACATAGTGATGGTCCAATCAGGAGTGCTTTATTAGCTGGTGGTCAGAGACGGGGGGTAATGCCAAAAAGAACTCTCAAACCTGAGGAGGAGCAGGGCAACATTTATAAAGCTTAAAACCATAATTACATCATGAGGGGGGGCAAAGCCGATAACCCTATTTATATCAGATCGCCATAGTTACATCAGACAATGGTTAGGTCAGTTATCACAGAGGGCTTCATGTAACAAAAAGTTTCAACTGGGAATAAACAAGTTCATCAGAATGCAGAGCAATGGTCTCCACGGAGGTGCAGGTATAAGTGGGAGAGAGGCTGTGCCACCTGGACATGCTACCTGGCTACTTGCAAGTTTGCCACTGTCATAGAAACAGTTACTCCGTGCAACTGTCTGCATGAGATGTTCTGCCTGGCTGGCTGCAGTGGAAATGGCTGGGTAAAAACACAGGGTAAAGCAAAATTCAGCTAGAGCAAAATGGAGTCAGTTTTGCCATTTCAGTCTAATGTTTCTTTTTGCCTACATTCTACCCTTCTTTGTTACCTAATATTACCCTTCATTCTAAATGTTATTTCCACACTTATATATGTTTACACATGTACATGCATACACATGTATGATGGAGAACATGTGATGTTTTCTTTCTGAGTTTGGGTCAGGCAAAAAAAAATGACAAGACCCAGAACAATGTGTTATAACCAAACACTGCATAATCCTGCTAATACCAATTCAAGAGGCTGTGGGAGGAGAATTGCTGTGAGTTCAAACCCACCCTGATCTCACTTAATTCAAGGATATCCAGAGCTTAAAAACCAAGATTCTGTCTCAAATAAGCAAATGAATACAAAGCAGTCATTGTAAGTCACATTAGATGAGAACAGGCTCAATTTTGAGTCTCATCTCTACTGTCCAAGGTGGTCTGTGAAGGCTAATCCAGGGTATTGACTGGGTCTGGATGAGAGAGACATTCTTGCCTGGATCACTGGAAGCTAGAAGCCCCACCCTCAATGTGGGCATTGCCTTCTGATGCAAGCCCATATAAAAGTAAAAGGCCCTGGCAGAAGGGAGCTTTCCCTTTTTGCCTGCCTTCTCTCTCTGCTGAGTTCATCTTGCTGGTGCAGCATTCCTCCACTGATAGTCCAACTGTCTCTTCTGATTCCAACACAGACTGAAAATCAGCAGACCTCCAGGAATCTTCTAGGCCTTCAGCTGCAGATTGGGATTGCTCAGATGTCCATTCGTTTTATCAGTTCTGCTCAGACTAACTCATGGTTGGACAAAGTTATTTATGTCAAGATCCCAGTTTACCTCCAGTGACATAGTCTGAGTACTTCTTACCCAGGGGATCAATTGTAAACTGATTTACTGTGAATTTATTGGATGTGATAGCACCCTGCACAGTTCCCTTTTAGCAAGTGACTTCTGGCTTCTGGTTGGTTTTCCGAGGCAAGGCCCCTCAGTGCTGGCTTCCCAGGAGGGTCTCAGAGGGAGATAGGGGGCTGCCAGGCCCTCCTGAGGCTCTACTGGGTTCGGATCCTTTGAAATTCTGGTTGTAAACATACATGTTTCTTTTTTTAATATTTATTTATTTATTTATTTATTTATTTATTTATTTATTTATTTATTTATTTGTGTATGAATGTACTGTCTGCATGTAGGTTTCGGCACCTGTGTCGTGCACTACTGTGGAGGTCAGAAGAGGGCGTTGGATTCCCGTCAAACGAGTTAAAGACGGTTCTCAGCCATTTTACGGGTGCTGGGGATCGTGTCTTGTGCCTCACCATGGTCACTTCTGTGTGCTCACAGACCTAAATTTTCTTGATTCTTTTGGCATCCAGGATGAAGAGAACCTGGGCTCAGACCTCTCATCTGTCCCATGGTGCACTGCTTTGCCCCCTTGCTCTGCCCTCCTCTGGAATGTGATCCACCAAGAGCTTCTATTTTATGTTGACTCTTGCTAGTTTTTGTCTCAGTGAGAACAGTAACTAAAGATCTAAGGGGACAAGTTCCAAGCATGCCTCCTGGGGACATCGCTTGCTTTCTTTTTCTGCTGTGGAGGAAATGTTAGGAAATGATACAGTGTGGAAGGACCCAGAGGGATGGTTTCATGCTCTTCAGTTTCCCAGCAAAGGTGTTAAGAGTCTGAGAGTTAAAAGAATTACTATACTTTAGCCTTCTTGGAAACGTATTAGCATTCTTGGAAACATGTGATAGGCACTTGCAGACCAACACGGCCTGCTTTTGCTTTTAGTCTCTTCTCTTCCTGTGATCCTTCAACATTTCCAGACACTGACGAACTCATTCTTAGCCATAGGATGTTTTTAATAGTTTGTTTTATAGACCTATAGCTTGTTTTATAGATCAAAAAAAGGTATTAGGATTTCCACAGAGCAAGGCCTCAAGAATTATTGATCATGACGAATTTAACCATTTCCTCCGCTTTTCAAGTCCTTAGGAAAGTCTTTCGTTGGCCTTTGCCCGCCTCAGGTATTTCAAAGGTTGTTTTCTTGCTTTCCTTCAAGATACGAAATAGTTTTCCTTTTAGCTAATGGTTTAAGCTGGTGAAAAGGAGTATGGAATATTCTAATGATACTATAAGTTACATTAAATAATACAAGAATGTACTATCTAAAATGTATGTAATGGTATAAATGTCAACAATTTACTCTCTGCCAAGGTCCATTTTATTATTTTAGGTTAGCTGTTATTAGCTGGGCATTTATATTTATTGAGCTCTTTTTCTTCATAAGATATACATTCTGAATTTTTTAAATATTATTTATTTATTTATTATTTTTTAAATCAAATCTAGACCTGTGTCCCCCCCCATTCCCCCACCCCACTAGAGCTCATGCTTTCTGCCAAACATGCTTTTCATCTCTTTCTCAGTCTTTCTCAATATTCTCCATGAGGAAGTTGACTGTTTTGAGCAGAAGTTCACTGTTTCACTTAGTTCTTCAATGCAGTCCTTTCTGTTGTGGTTGTTGTTGTTTCCAATATGTATCACTCCCAGCTGCTTTGGACAAAAACTCAAGGGGCGGTGCACAAGAAATACAACTAGGTAATTGGCACTAGCATCCACAGATGAGGGATACCATTCGTTGTTTGTTTTTCTGGGACTGTGTTACTTCATTCAGCAAGATGTCCTCTAGCTCTAGCCATTTTTCTGCAAAGCTCATGATGTCATCTTTCTTTTTTTTTTTTTTTTTTTTTGGTCTTTTTGAGACAGAGTCTCCCTGTAGCTCTGGCTGTCCTGGAACTCACTCTGTAGACCAGGCTGGCCTCGAACTCACAGAGATCCGCGTGCCTCTGCCTCCCAAGTGCTAGGATTAAAGGCGTGCGCCACCACGCCCTGCATTTATTTATTTCTGTATGTGTATCAATGTACTGTCTGCATGCAAGTCTGTGCACCCATGTCGTGCAATGCCACGGAGGTCAGAAGAGGGTGTTGGATTCACCTGGAACTGGAGTTCTCCTGCCATGTGGGTGCTGGGGATCGAACCCGGGTCCTCTGTAAGAGCGGTCGGCGCTCTTAACCGCTAGGCCATCTCTCTTTCTTTACTGTGGCATAGAACTCCATTGTGTCGGGGGCTGGAGAGATGGCCTAGTGGTTAAGAGTGCCGACTGCTCTTACAGAGGACCTGGGTTCGATCCCCAGCACCCACATGATGGCCGAGAACCGTCTGAAACTCCAATTCCAGGAGAACTCCAGATCCAGCGGAATCCGAAACCCTCTTCTGACCTCCGTGGCACTGCACGACATGGGCGCACAAACTTTCATGCAGGCAGTACACTCATACACATACATAAATAAATAAAATTAATTAAAAAATTAAAAAAAAGAACTCCATTGTGTAGATGTACCACATTTTTCTCTATCCACCCATCAGTTGAGGGGCATTTAGGTTGGTTCCAGCTCCTTGCTATTGTGAACAGAGCTGAAATAAACATGGCCGTGCATGTATCTCTGCGGTGGGGTGAGTCTTGAAGGTACATGCCCAGGAGTGGTATGGCTGGGTCGGGTGGCAAGTTCATTCGAAGTCTTCCAAGGGTTCTCCACACTGCTTTCCATAGTGGCTGTACGAGTTTACATTCCCACCAGCAGTGGATGAGTGTTCCCCTTTCCCCACAACCTCTCCAGCACTTGGTATCATTTGTTTTCCTGATCCTAGCCAGTCTTGTTGGAGTAAGATGATATCTTAAAGTGGTTTTGATTTGCATTTCCTTAATGATTAGTGATGTTGAACACTTCTTAAGGTGTTTCTCAGACATCTCTAATTCTTCACTTGTGAAGTCTCTGTTCAGTTCTTTGCTCCATCTATTGAGTGGGTCATTTGTTTTCTTTCTTCTTTGTTTTTTTGAGTAGTTTATATATTCTGGAAATCAATGCTTTGTCAGATGTTTCTGCGGTGAAGGTTTCCTCCCACTCTGTGGGATTTCTCTTCACTTCCTTGATTGTTTCTTTTGATGTACAGAAGCTTTTGAGTTTAATGAGGTCCCATTTGTCAATTGTCGACCTTAATTCTTGTGCAGCTACTGTCTGATTTAGGAAGTCTTTTCCTATGCCTATGTCTTGTAGTCTGCTTCCAACTTTTTCTTCTATTGCCTCCCGAGTTTGGGGTTTCACGTTGAGGTCTTTGATCCATCTGGAGTTTACTATTGTACAGGGAGAGAGGTAGGGGTTTAATTTCATTCTTCCACAAGTGGTGATCCAGTTTTGCCAACACCACTTGCTGAAGATGCTGTCTTTTCTCCATTGATACACTCTGAATTTTAAGAGTGATGGTTTAAATTACCACCACATTACATGTGATTTTAAACACCTACAGCTATGATAGCCAAGGTTGCTTTAAACAAACGAATATTTCTTGATCAAATTTAAATAATAATTAAGTTGAAATTCCAAGAAATTTTCTGAGTAGAGGCTATGAAAATTTTGCATTATTCTCTGAGCAATTTTTAATGATCTGGTGTCACTCACAGTAATGAGTGGAAACTAAATTGAAGTCAAGTGTTTGTCATAATACTAAAAGATAAAAATTTTTAATTTTATCAAATTTGTAAAAAGCAATTTTGTGTCTTCTGTGTAGCCTTGTTTAGTTCTGTCTACTAATAATTACATCTATTATTGTGTATAAAATTCACGAAAATTAAATTAAAACTTTAAAAATAAAAATAATGTGGAAATTAAAAAATCTCAGATTTTAGCCTTAGGAAATGAGAATATTTTACACATAAAATTTAACATTATTTTAAATTAAATTGATGACTACCAAATATATTTGAATATTCATATATCTATTTTGTGGATGTCTTTTAGAAAACAACTTGTCTGTCTTAGTCTCAGAGTCATGTTCCTCTTTCCTCTTCCTCCCTAGCAACTACCACGTTCAACTTCCCATCAGTTTTTCAACACAGAAACATATTATGGCCCTCATTTTATATATAAGAACACTTCTATTGAATAGATGCACATACCTTTGAGTTTACTTCCTTGTCCTCTAATGATATCTCTTCATTCTTCTCTCCTGGTTCCTTCCTTCCCTTGCTCTTCTTTTCCCTCTTTCCTTTCTCCCTCACTTCCCCTTTCTTTTCCCCTTCCCCTTCTCTTTCCCCTTTCCTGTCCCCTTCCCTCCAATCCCCCCATCCTTCCCTTTCCAATTCCTCCTTCCTTCTCTTTCCTCTTCTACCTTTCCTCTCCCCTTTTCTGTTCTACCTTTCTACTCCTTCCCCTCCCTTCCTTTCCTTTCTCTTCCTTCCCCTCCCTTCCCCTCCCCTCTCCCCCTTCCCATCCCCTCCCTTCCCCTTCTTCCCCTCCCTTTCCCATCTCCCTCCCTCCCTCCTTTATCCTCTTCCATCCCCCCCCTCCCCTCTCCTCTTCGCCTCCTTCGCTTCCCTCTCCCTTTCCCCTCCCTTTGCCTCCCTTTCCCTTCCATTCCTTCTTTCCCTAAACCCTAACTTTCTTCCCTTTCCTTCCCCTCCCTCCCCTCCCTTTCCTTCTTTTCCCTCCTTCCCTGTCCCCCTGTCCCTCCCTTAACCCTTCCCCTTCTTCCTTTCCTTCCCCTACGCTCTACACCCATCTTCCCCTTCTTCCTTTGCCTTCCTTTTTCCTTTCTTTTCCTTCAATTTCCTTGTCCTTTTTTTATTTTTTATTTTTATGATGCTCTTGTGTGATTTCATACATGATTTTCCAATTCAGTTCAGGCAATTTCCCTTTCCCTTCCCCCCATCCCACCCTCCCAGATTCTGCATACTGCCATAAACTGTCCTGCATCTTTCTCTCAGTTTTTTTTTTCATTTTTTAGCTATAAGTGATTAATCCATGAGTATAAGCATCCTTCATGCAAACCAATCTGCAGGCTGTTGTCCCAAACCCCACAGCCCCACCATCCAGTGGGGTGACGGGTTGTTTGTTCAATCAAGTTGATCAAATGAGTGTCCAGACTACATTGCTATAGTTTACCATTCACCCCAATCATAGCCCTTACATTTTACCAGCCCTTCTTCCGCAGATTTTTCCCTAGCTTAGAAAAGGGCACGAGATGTCCTAGCGGTTAAGGAGCCGGGACCGCTCTTACAGAGGACCCGGGTTCATCCCAGCACCCACATGGCGGCTGAGAACCGTCTGAAACTCCAATTCCAGGAGAACTCCAGTTCCAGGGGAATCTGAGACCCTCCTTTCTGACCTCCGCGCATTGCAAAACACGTGCACGACCGATGCAGAAAACTCTGTATAAATCAGATAATAAAAAAAAAAAAAAAAAAAAAAAAAAAATAAATTAAAAAAAAAAAAAAAAAAGAAAAGGGGCACAGGTGGATGAGAAGCAAAACAGTCCACTCTCTCTGGAGCTGTTGTCTTGGACTCTGGTCAATTCTGGCTGTTTGAAAGGAAACAGTCAATTTCCCTTTCTTTTCCCTCTCCCTTTCCTTTCCCTTTACCCTCCTGTCCTCCTTCCATTTCTTAGTACAGAGCCATTGTTTATACTACATTTGATTTATAAGAGCAAGTTTCAAGACTACAACCAAATCAGGAGGTAGGGAATTGGCACCAATTCTTGAAAAGAGGAGTTTCAAAACCTGAAGCTAGTTCCTACTACTGTAGAATACAGTGATAGCTTCTGATTTCAACTCCTTCTCAATGACAAGGTCTGCTTATTCATTATCTGGGGCCACCCAACCTGTGTGTGTATCTGTGTGTGTGTGTGTATGGGGGGGTGGGTCCGTGCGTGCGTGTGTCTGTCTGTCTCTGTGTGTGTGTGTCTGTCTCTGTGTGTGTGTCTGTGTGTGCAATTTAAATTCACTGAAGACTTGAATTTGAGGATGCAAAATCTCTCACCAATGTGTACATAATATTCTAATTAGTTTACATTTTCTTTTCTCAATTTTTGTGTTTTCATCAATAAGCTTAAGTACAAATTATTAAAATGCAAGATAAATTTTTTAAATCCATCAAGATTTAAAAATATTTAAAAAAATATTTTAATTTTATTTTATGTGTATGAGTGTATTGGCTGTATTTGTATAAGTGCACCCATGTCCTGCAATGCCTGCAGAGGACAGAAAAGGTATTGAATTCCCTGGAACTGGAGTTATCATTACCAATGGTTGTTAGTCACCATGTGGGTTCTAGGAACCAAACCCTGGTCCTCTCTAAGAGTAGACAATGCTCTTAACCACTGAGCCATCTCTCCAGCAACCCCATCAAGATTTTTTTTAAGTTAAAACTACTTTGGGGGGTCAACAAGATGTCCCAGTGAGCAGAGGCACTGGCAGCCATGTTTGGTGTCCTGAAGTTGGTCTCTAGGACCCATGTGGCTAACAAAGAGAACCACGTACATGGGGGGACTTCTGATCTCCACAAGTTCAGCATTGCACATATGTGTTCACACATTGCACATACATATCTCCTCTATGCTTTCTACAAGGTCCCAATATAGGCATACTTCAAATTTTAATACTTAATGGGAATTATCATTAATATAATGTAAATATTGTTTATTTCTATGCAAGATATATTATATATCCCTATTTCTTCCTAGCAGTAACCTTTGTTTCCAAGGTTTAATAACCGTTCCATTTCCTTGCTCTTCTTAAAATATCTGGTTAGCCCTTAGTACATTCATTGGGGTTTGATAAATTATCTCCCAATGTACAGTGAGACCAGCTCTATAACTCATAGTTTCCCCTCCCCCTCTAGACCTTCTGCCAACTGTTCCAGTCAAAAGGCTGCTTCTCAGTCCTGCCTCAGAAGCTGCCCTGCTCTTTCTCATCACCTCTCCCAGAGCCAGCCAGGCCTTTTCTGGCTTTGTTGCTCATCAGTTACCAGCATCATGGCAGAGACCTCCCCCCCCAAAAAATAAAATGAGCTTCCTGAGACCTGAGGCTTGAAATTCTATTTATTCTATCCACATATTTCACTGCTCATTTGTACAGTTACATAATGCTATTTTGAAAATAAATTTCCTCATTTTTACATCTCTTTCATGATGTCTGAAGCCATGGTGATTGGTAACTATTTTTTCTCAGAGGAAGTTATAGATTTTGGGTTTTATTGGTGTTATGACATTCAAGATTGTTAACCTTCATAGAAGTCCTTGAAAATTTATTGTTTTGGGGACAGAGGGTCCCTTTCAATGGAGAGTCTCATATCATAACACAGGAGGAAATATTCTTATGTTGTGTCTTGGGGACTTTCTTTCATTGCTTTTGGAGATATTTCATACAAGAGCACATATTCATCAAATGCCCAGCCTCCGGTATGCTTTGTGCTTCTTTTCATTCCTTTGTTCACCTTTGTGTCTTTTATTAAACTTTGTTTTATTTTCTATTTATTTGGAAAAACAGTTTAACTATAAAATTGACAAGTTAAAAAGTTAAACTAGCATGTGAATTCTTTGTGAATGTTCCTTTTTCTAATTTGGTCTTTTTATGGCATTCCTTTTTTTGACTACAATTATTTTATTTCTGTTGAATCTTTTTGTCACATGTACCTACTGTCTGATTTCTTTTGTGTCTTACCTTTTTCAAACATGTAGTATCTTTGGTGCCACATCTTCAAACAAGAATGAGATAGAAAAACACTCATGGACCCTGTCACCTGTGAGGTAATGTCTTTGTGAAAGTGATTGTCTGCGGTAAGCATTCAGATCTGGAAGAGCAGACCTTGCATGTCGCATCTGTGGCTTGTAGGCATTGTGTTTTTCAGAGAAAAGAAAAGTCTACTATTGCTTTACCGTGTGCTGATGCTTCCAACTTTCTCCCTGTGATCATCTCTGGGAACGAAGGCAGGGGAGCTAAGACTACAGAACACAGGGAGTCCTGAGACCTGGCTTTGTGTGTCCTGCTTATTTTAGGGTTGGATAGTTTCTTCAGCTGCTAGAGTTCAGGCCTTCCTGCTTCCTACTCTTTCATCATCTCCTTTCAAAGTCCTTACATCCTTCCTTATTTGGGGTTTCTTTCCTTGCCTCTTTCAGAAGCCAATTGCTTTTCTCTGCCCCTGGCACTGTCACTCAACTGTGCTCAGCCCCAACTTCCATGTTTTTGGTAACTATTTAATAATTCTACTTTTTCAACCCTTTTAAATTGCTTTTCAGAGTTCATAAATGTTTCTGCCTTTCACTAACAGAGCTTTTGGTCCTGTTTGTCTTTGCTCTAGGTGGAAAGAGTAAAGAGAATCATTTTCAATCCATTATCATGAAATTGAAAATGGGCGGCAAATTCTTAATACTCCTGCAAAAAAAAATCATCTTTACTCCATCATCACTGAACCCTATTTTCAAAATTGTTTGAGGTCAATTCAAGGCTTTCCTGATGAGAAAGAATTTCAAAACTAAACTCTACCAACCCTCTGCCCCTGTTGACTTCTTCCTACATAATACTGAGACAAGATGTCTAAAATGCTGGCTGAAACCAATTATCTCACAAGTTCTAGCTTTTTTTGCCTTTCAAGCTTTATTTTGCAAGAGAAAAAATAAAAGAATTCTTTAAAGCACAAAATATTAGATGGCTTCAACAAAACGCTCTCAAATTAATTGATTTAATTTTACTCCTAATCTAAGGCTATCAATGGTGTCATAATTTCCTGCTATCTTGTTTGTTTCCTAAAGGGCAGTCTTTGCCTGTTTGAGACAGGGTCTCCTACAGTATAAGCTGTCTTTTAACTCATTATGTAGCCAAAGATGGCCTTGAACTTCTGCTCCTTTTTGTTTCTATGTTCTTGTTGCTATGGTTACAGATGTGTGCTGCCATAACCAGTTAAGATATAAAGTTCTTGTCTCTTAGTTTTCTTTGAGTCAATGTAATCCCCACCAGTGCACAGCAGTTGAATGGAAGATGCTACTGGACACAGTTCTCTTTCCTCTCCTATAACATGGCTTTACACCCTCACACACTTAATAATTTATAGAGAAATAACCTGGAGTACAGTCTGATGATGCCCACACTCTCAGGAAAAAAAAAAAACAAAAACAAAACAAAACAAAAAAAGTCAATAATGACAGCATTATAAGGAAGCACTCTGAATTTCAGAACAATAAGCCACAGTAATAATCTCAGTATGTTCTCAGATTTTCTGTCAGGAATAACAAGAGAGTTCTCAGGAAAAGGTTCCTTCGTTTCAACTACATTAACTCTAGGACCTGGGTGACTAATCCATGGAAGGGTGATAGAACTATGGAAGGCATGAAGGCCTGGCTCTCAAGTGACATTATCATTATTGTCTCCATGCTAGGATCATTCCCTGGTATCCATGCAGCATGTGTTTCTTAATTTTTAAATTTTTAAATTTTTTTATTACTATTTTTATGTGTATGTATGAGTGTACTGTCTGCATGTAGGTTGGTGCACCCATGTCGTGCAAAGCCACTGAGGTCAGAAGAGGGCGACGGATTCCTCTGGAACTGGAGTTAAAGATGGTTCTTAGCCGCCATGTGGGTGCTGGGAATCGAACCAGGGTCCTCTGCAAGAGCAGTAGGCACTCTTAACCACTGAGCCATCTCTCCAGCCCCAGTATGTCTTTCTTATCTTATAGTGGCTGGTATGGGACCATGAGAGGCAGAAGCTGCACCATCTTCCCTGCCTTAGTTTCAGAAGCTATTTAGCATCACTTCTACTGAGCTCTATTGATGATAAGCATAGCCGGAAGAAAGGAGAGGGAAATCCACCTCTTCCATTTGCTTGGTGTGTGTCAATGCCACGATATGGAGTCAAATATATAATGCCCTTGTTATTAGGGGGAAAAAGTCACTGAAGAAAATTTTGGCAAAGAGCAAGGGAACCTAGCCATAAGCAAAATACAAAATCAGACCAATATAAATAACCAGCCAACAGATCAGGAGCCCAAACAAATTGAAATGCATTATTCTTCTTAGTAACCTACATGATATTTAGAAAACTAACTTCTTATTTTTCCAAAATAACACATACTTTCAAGCCCCCCTGCTTTAACTGTGGAAGCTCTGGCATAAGCTCTTCCTCCATGCACTATCGATTGAGGTCCTTCATAGGAGACATAGCTGCCATCTCCTCAGACAGACTGTGCTTGTACCGAACTCACCAGGTGCAATCACTTAGTCCTTTCTGATTGGTACAATTCAGCTGTTTCCACTTGCAATCGCTTCTGCTTCATTATGACGATATACTTGTAGATGCATCTCCTCCTCCAGCAGGCTGTGCCCTCCAGACGGAGAAGCCTTGTTTCTACTCATTTGGTTTTCTCACAAGGCTTTGATTTTGACTTACTAATCCTGTAAATGCATCCACATTAAGTAAAGCACATATATTTTACAATTCATGAGTACTTCTAATTCTAATTTAAGTAGGATTTCTGTGAATGAATTGGTTAGAGGTGGACAGAGAATATTTTCTCTTAACTAATCAATACTGGTATCAATAAGATTGGTATTCTATTAAAAACAAAGTTAAACAAAGCTTCTTGTGGGATGTGGTATGCAGGCCTTGGATCTTAGCACTCAAGTGGCTGGTGCAGAAGGATGAACATTTCAAACCAGCCTGGGCTATAACTTCTGTGATCCCCTACCCATGAAACAAATAACTGGGGGTGTGGCTCAGTGGCAGAGTATTTTCTTAGCATGATTAAGTCCCAGAATTGATCATAAATGTCATTAGGAATATTCTGTCACAAATCCTTAGCAATTAGGAACTTCGTAGTTTCTGAGATGAGTCTGACTTAGATTCATAAGCTCCTAAATGTTAATATTTCCTGACAGCTTTACTTACCTATTCGGATACAACTCTGTGGCATCTGCTAATGTAATTCTCTGGGGACCCCTGTTGGGAATTTACATTGCTTTGTGAATCTTAACTCAAAAGTTCCTTCTTTGCTTTACATTACTTTCCTATGACTTCCTCCACACTGTCAGACTGTGGCCACCCCTGGTGGCAGTGCAGCTGCAAGAACATCGAGTCTGTGCCATCCTGCACGATGGTGAAAAAATTCAGATACAAGCCACAAGTTTTAACATTTTATCTCTGCCAGTGTCTATCAGTGGTCCTCTAAGATTTTCTTACTGGGTAAGCTAGAGATAAATTCGTTGATTTATTCTCCAGGGTATTGAAAGGCAGCTAGAACTATAAAAGAAATAAGTGTAATTCAGTGCAATACTGGGTACTATTAGCATCACATTACTAACTCCATGAGTCATCATGTCCCTCACACATCTCAGATATTTGTTGCCTCATAATGATATTTTTTCATGCCTACACTAAGTCCAATTTTAGCATCTTTATGCCTGTTCACTGCTCTCTAGCAAATAGTGATCCTAATTCATTTTCTGTAATTTTAAAGACATAGACATTTTAAAGCATGGCATTCAATAATTATTCATCCCAGTTATGCTGTAAAATGGAAGTCTACAACTATATTTTTGACTCAAATAAATTGCTGATCTGAGGAAAAAAAAAGGGCTGTAGATTTTCTACATGTCCATTGTAAAAATAGCCATTTCCTTACCAAAAAAAAAAAAAAATGAGGAACTGATGTTGGGAGGAGAAGTCGAGGCTCTGAGAAGTGGGAATGGGGAGGTGGGTAACATTAGAGTGCATTGTATATATGCATGGCATTCTCAAAGATAGATAGATATCTTTATTTTATAGAAAAGATAATTTAAAACCTCATAATGGAAGAAGTGGACATTTTCCATGCTGATTACTTCATTCTCCTTTACTTTTCCCCTTCTTTTTAAAATTTCTGTATTTTTGTTTTATGTGTATGAGTGTATTTCCTGCATGCATGTAAGTGCAACCATGTGGTACCATGCCCATGGAGGACAGAAGAGAGCATCAAATCCCACAGAATAGTTATGGAAGGTTGTTAGCTACCATGTGGGTGCTGGGGTTTGAAACTGGATCATCTAGAACAGCCTTTTCACCTCTGAGACACCTCTCCAGCCCCCAATTTTCCCCTTCCAATAATTCAGAATGTCACCTGAGAGTTTTATAGATAAGGAGGCCCACCTGAAATCCACAGCAACAGTATCATGTTTGCTCAGAAGATGACTGCGTAAGTTGAGTCAGCACATTATAAATACTCAGTTGCTTGATATTTATGTGGCCCTTAAATTAATCTCAGGAAATGTAAACAATGAAGCACTTTAATGAAGAGTTGTTTGGTGTACTAAAAATTTCCAGGGGCCAGGCATGATGAGGGCTTAAGCTTGTATTCCCAGCACTCACCCTGGGAGTGGAGGGTTCCACTGCAAATTCAAGGCCAGCCTGGTCTACAGAATGAATAAAATGGGACAATGTCTCCAAAAATAAGAAGAAAATTTGGTACTGGAGAGACGGTTTGGTGGTTAAGAATACTGGCTCTTCTTACAGAGAAACTAGGTGTGATTCCTGGCACCCACATGACAGCTAACAGCCGTCCATAACTCCAGTTCTAGGGGATCTGATGACCACTTATGTTCTCCATGGGCACTGCATGACAGGAGTGTACTTACATATATGCAGGAAATAGACTTATATGAAGATCCAGTTTGAATTGGGGGCTAGTTCTCAGCTAGCACCCCTCAGGGCACTGCATGGCCGAGAGTCTGACCCCACCCCAAGGAGGAGGAAACAACAAGGCCTACCTGGGTGATGCTGGATGGGGCAACGATGTGCAGTGGCACGGAGTTGGGGAGCCTATGATGGACCCTGGGAACTGATGTCATTTAGTTTATAAAAGCAGGCTGTTGGGGCTGGAGAGAAGGCCTAGAGGTTAAGAACTCCGACTGCTCTTGCAGACGACCCGGGTTCGATCCACAGCACCCACATGGTGGCTGAGAACTGTCTTTAATTCCAGTTCCAGGGGAATCCGACACCCTCTTCTGGCCTCCTCGGCATTGCACGACACGGGTGCACAAACCTTCATGCAGACAGTACATTCATACACATAAAAAAAAGCAGGCTGTAGCAAGAAATAAATTTGAATTTCCCATTAACATCATCTCGGAATTCCCGGCTGTCATATTTTTAATCTTTTGTGAGCACACAGGCCAAAGCAGGCCTTCATTTCATTTGGGTGCCAGTGGATTTGGAAAAAGGTTCCAATGCAGAACACGAATCTGGATATCTGGTGTTGTGAGTGGACATAGGCTGAAGATAGGCTTATAGCCATCAGCCTGAAATTCCTGTCCATGGTTCAGCAGTCTCTGAGCAGGTGAAAAGTCACGGCCAAGAGTGGAATACGTGTCTCATGATTCCTGGCTAAGGGCTTGAGTCGGAGATACACTCAGGCTGGACTACAGGAAGTAGCTAGCTGGTCTCTGTGCCAAGAGGCCAGTTACCTACAGCAGCTGCTGGCAGGTGCTGTTTCCCCTCCCTTTAGCAGGGCCACCTGGCACCTGGTCGGCACAAAAGAAAGCGGCCGACCACAACACCGCATTCACCACCTATCTTTCCCTTATCTTCTTTTTACACAGAGATATAATATATATAGATTTGATTTTATATCTATGACATATTCTAATCTTACATATATCTATATATATATATATATATCACATATATATGTATATATGTGCCTATACATATATATGAAAATAGGCTCATATATATATGAAAATATTAAAATCTTAAAGAAAATAAATGATTACAAGAGGGGATCATGGAGACCACGCTTTGATACTGTTGAAAAAAATGTTTGTCTTTAGAGAAATCCTCATAATTATATACATGCATAGACACACACACACACACACATTCACACACTGCAAATACAGATAAGGTGGTATAATATGCTTTTTTCCATAATACAGTTATTCATCATTTTTAAATTTAATTTGTTGGTTTTCTCTCTCTCTCTCTCTCTCTCTCTCTCTCTGTCTCTCCCCCCACCCCCACCCCCACCATGAATCAGACTTAGAGACTGATATATACAGAGCAAGATTTCTTTCTATCTGTTAATCTATTTTCCCAGCCTTATTGATTACCGAATATGTTTATAATTTATGTAACTACCTGGAATAATTGATGCTGAACATTTATTCTTTTCAAATATGTGAATTTTAGATTCTACATATTATTAAATTCATCAAGCTTTCACATACTTATTAACTTTTAATAACATGTTACTGAATATCCTTCTGATGTCTTCAGCCTGTGTGTTATTTAGGATTATGTAGCTGTCTAGTTATCTTTGGTATGGACTGCCTCATTACTTTGACTCATTACTAAATATTTATAATTTTGTTATGTATTTATTTTTTCATATATAATAAGTCTTGGTAATGTTTTTAGTATGCTTGAAAGAACTATATATTTTATTTAAGTTCAATTTTCTGAATATGCCGTTTGTGTAAGTTTATACTAGTTTTTCTGTAGATCTTTTCTGGTCCTTTACTTTTTTCATCTTTTTTTTTTATAGAACATCTATTTCTCGCATTGAGGTCTTTGATCCATTTGGAGTTGATTTTTGTACACTCTCACCTGTAGGGGTTTAGTTTTATTCTTCTACAAATGGTGATCCAGTTATGCCAACACCATTTGCTGAAGATGCTGTCTTTCCTCCATCGAGTCTTCTTGGCCTCTTTGTCAAATATGAAGTGGCTGACATTGGATTTGTTCAAGTTCTGATCTTCAGTTTTATTCCATTGATCTATGGGTCTGTTTTCATGCCCATACCAGGATGTTTTTATGTCTATAGCTGTAACATAGTTTGAAGTCTGGTATGATAATCCCCCTGTGTTGCTCTTTTCGCTCCCCAAAGTTGCTTTGGCTATCTGGGGTGTTTTGTTTTTCCATATGAACTTTAGGATGTTTTTCCTAGGTCTGTGAAGAAACCTTGGGATTGCATTGAATCTGTATACTACTTTTTGGCAGGATGGCCATTTTTACTATATTAATTCTTCCAATCCAGGAGCATGGGAGTTTCTTTCATCTTCTGCTATCTTCTTTAATCTCCTTCTCAAGCAATTTAAAATTTTCATTGTATAGACTTTTACTATCTTTGGTCAGGTTCTTTCCTAGATTTTTTTTGAGGCTATTGTGAGTGGAATGGGCTCCTTGTATTACTTCTCCAATTGCTTGTTATTGGCATAAAGAAAGAGTACTGATTTTTCTAGGTTAATTTTATATCCTGCCACTTTACTGAACCTGTTGATGGCTTCTAGGAATTTTCTGGTGAAGTTTTGAGTGTCCCTTAAGTAAATTATCATGTCATTTGCAAAAAAGGGATAGTTAGACCTCTTTTCCAATTAGTACTCCTCTAATTTACTTTTCTTGTCTTATTGCTCAAGGAAACAAAGGATACCAGATGCTGGAGAGGTTGTGGGAAAGGGGAACACTCATCCTCTGCTGGTGGGAATGCAAACTTGTGAAACTTCTATGGAAATCAGTGTGGAGAACTCTTAAGAATCTGAAAATGAGTCTACCACCAGAGCCAGTCATATCAGTCCTGGGTATATACCCACAAGACATCCTAGCGCAGAAATACATGCACATCCATGTTTATTGCAGCTCTGTTCACAATAGCAAAGACCTGGAACCAACCCAAGTGTCCCTCAACTGATGAGTGAATAAAGAAAATGTGGTAAATCTATACAAATGGAATTATATATAGCAGAAAAGAATGATGACGTCATCAACTTTGCAGGTAAATGGATGGAACGAGAAGCCATTATGCTAAGTGAAGTAACACAGTCCCAGGAAAACAAATGATGAATGATATCCCTCATCTGTGGATGCTAGCACCAAATCTCTAGTTGTTTGGCAAACTGAGCAATGTTAATGTTATATTTCTTTTTATCTGAAAGCAACTGCACCGTTATAATGTGAATCCTTTAATGGGCTCTAGAATTAAACTACCACCTATTTTCAGATTGTGTAATTTCGGTAGATGGGTGGAGGGTATGTTTGCATATTTTAAAATAATATAAAATTAAAGGAGGAAATGTGAATTCCTAAACATGATTTGAAATTAACATACAGTTTATTTTCAGAAGTCATAATTTTTGGTATATGTGTGAGATATATACATGCATGTTTTGGAGCAATACAAATTGGAGGGAACAACAACAAAAGGACTGGGACCAAGAGCTGGCTGAAACAGTAAACTTCTGCCACAAACAATAAAACTCTGCGTAGTAAAGCTTTAAAAAGACTGGGGAAAATGCAAGACATGTATGGAAGAATGGTTGATCTTGGGTGGGGAGGGGGCCATGGAAAGAGGAATGAGAAATGTTGTATGAAATGGACAAAACATATATATATATATATATATATATAAATCTATTTTTCTTTCTTCAAATTCTCTGTGTTTTGCATCTTCCTCCTTCATGAATACTTTATGTTTGGATCTTCATATCCCACTGACAGAAGTTCTAATCCTCTCAGTTCTCTTCCACTGTCTCTAAAGGTCTTCAAGGGCTTGCCAACTTTCCTCCTCTGATGAGTTCCACAGCCTTACTTCTGACTAGTCATCTGTTCAGCAACTATGCTTAACCTTGCGACTTTCCTGCATTATGAGCTGACACACCCTATCGTTGCCCTGATGGCCCTATCCTTCACTTCCTCTCACAGCATAGTTCTTTGATCTGCTCATGTCTTCCTGTTATTTCTTCTCATTCTTCCAAATTACCTCAGAAGAGTCTTGTGATACCTGGTGTCTTGGGACAGCTTGACCATTGATCAGGTATGTCTCCCCTGGGCTAAAAGAGCTCTGTCTTCACGTTTTCATTGTCATGTAACCAGGGTTGCAAATTTTAAAGTTTGAGACTATTTGGGTCTAGGGTCTAAAAAACACAGAACTAGATTTTTTTTTATAAACAAGTATCCATCATATTACTTCAAACATTAATAACAATTTCCTTATGATATATTCAGAAAGCTTAATAAATATTACTTGCATTTACCTTCTGTTACATTCACAATAATCTTAAAGGGTAAGCAATTTTTAGCATTATTAATTTCATAGATGTAGAAACTACACTATTGAAAACTTACCTAAGTTTTACAATGGTATAAAAGGAGACAGCTATATTATGATACAAAAGCCTTTGGCACTGAAAACATGCTTTAGTCATCATCTAATAGCTTCTGCACAGATCAGTAGGCAAGAAGCAGTATCAAAATTTGCTGAGATGTGTAACTCAAGATCTCCACTCTCAGACTATAATGTTCTAGGAGGATGTTCAATTAGCAGATGTCTTTTCTATGCCTCCCTTCTTCCTATCCCATGATATTACTGTTCTTCTTTTGACTTCTGAAATGTGTTCATATCACAGACAAGTGAATTAAGCTCTGTTAGGGTCAGAGTAACACTTCTGTATTAACAGTGTATAGTTGGGTGAAGTATCACTGTTATGTCACCAAATTCAGACCTTATCATTTTTCAATTAGCCTGTGTCCTGCCTCAGGTCAATAGACCTCTCATCCTAAGGTGCTTGTGTATTAGTTAAAGTAATTCTCAGACTCCATCTCCCAAACTATTATACAACTGTTCTTGATAGGTTTCCAGACATAATACTTCCTTAGACAGCCCTGTGAATCTCTGCATTTTGAGAACACTTTAAACTCTCAAATTCAAAGTCATAAAAGTAATCTCTCTTTATGTAAATTAAATGTAATTCTGTGCCATAGGCAAAGACTTTATGAAACAGAAACATCTAGTTTTCCGAACCTATTTAAAAAAATAAATTGATAAAAAATTTAGCATGTCTATAATTAGCTGATTTTGATGTCAAGTCACTGAATTTTTAATAAAGTTTTAGTATCTGGAAAACACACCTGAGTGCTTTGGGAACAATTTCCTACCCACGACACTGAAATAAACTGACTAGGAGATAAATTAGGAAAAGACACATAGGTTTGGTACATGCATCAAGGCAGTGTCTAGAATGATTCATTAGCAAACATAAAACATGACCCTGTATCAGCCTCTTCTGTAGGAGAAGGTAGAGATTGAGATGGTAATGCTGGTCAGAGAAGCCCAGTGTGTGCAGAGAAAACACAGTGGTCTGGGACAAAGTATGTTTAAACCCCAGAACAGACAATGTTGTAGAAATGACTCCATTGGATATAGGCCACAATGATGTGTGACAAACCTTCTAGATGAGTAGGTGGTGCTGGTCTTCTTCCCCTAGCATTCAGCCTTCATTGATTAACAAGTTCCAAGGATGACTGTAGGTACTTGCAGTTCTCTTTTGACCCATCTGATCATGTAGATAAGAAACTTTGTAGAAAGTCTCTCACTGTGCTAAGAAACCAGGAAGGTCAGAAAGACCTTGAATCTCACCCTACATCTAAGGCCCAACTAATTTTCTTTGAATCAAATTGATCACCCCAGCTTTCCTGTGGATGTCCTTGTCCCTGGCCCCATGATATTTTATTAGGCTCATACTGATCTTCATAATCTGTATTACCTCATAAACTCTTCTATAGCCAAAGTCTTAGAAGTTGGCAGATAAAGAGACTATCCAGTCTTCCTTAACCCTGGGGGAAACTTTTCATCATAGAATGTGTTGTTTTATTTTTAATATTTCACAAGAACTTATTAAACAATACTTTAAAATGATATTAAGTCATTCTCTTTGAAGCAGTGACTGGCATATTTTTCTTTTCTTTTCTTTCTTTCTTTTTTTTTTTTTTTTTTTTTTTGAGACAGGGTCTCCCTATAGTTCCTGCTGTCCTGGAACTTGCTCTGTAGACCAGGCTGACCTTGAACTCACAAAGATCCAGCCTGCCTCTGCCTCCTGAGTGCTAGGATTAAAGGCATGTGCCACCACACCCTGCAATATTTTTCATCTTATGCATTTTGGGACATTAAAATCTGAGTGTCTCAAAGGACTCTGTGTCTTTGTGTCTGTGTATCTGTATGTGGGCATTGGATCTGCTGGACTTGGAGTTATAGGTGGTTGTGAGCCTTCTAAAGTGAATGCTGGGGACTGTACTTAATCCCCTAGAAGATTATTCTAAACCACTGAGCATCTCTGCAGCACCTTATTAGGTATTTGTGATCCGTGCTTTGATTTTATGGGTTAAGTAGCTATACATAGGTGCTGGCTGGTCCTAGTGGCTGTGGAATGAGGATGGTGAATGAGAAAGAGGGGGGTGCTCCAGCAGCCTGCTGCCTTTCTTGCCCATGAGGCTTATGCTTTGAGTTTGAGCTCTGCTCCGACACACTCTCCCCATGCCATTTTAATTGGAGTTGTATTTTCACCTCTCTGATCAGGTCATTTAAAAACGCTCCTTCCTCGATGAGAGCATGCTTAAAAGATTCAGAAAAAAATCCCCCCCCCCCTTTTTTTTTTTTGTTATAGACTGCCAAAGAATACAGCTTTGGCCTTATGACAGGATGCGACTGCCAATTGCAGGGTTTGGCTGGGGAATGTTCCTGGAAGTTCAGGTCACCTTACATAAAATGCGGAGGCTCATAGTAGCCTTTTCTCTCAACAGTGATGGATGCACTTTTCCAGGTAATTCTATGTTAATATGATGCAATATAATGCTCAAGCTTGAGGAATAAAAGCTTAATAGTCCTCTTAAAAGCTTCGTGCCTTTTGTTTTCAGTGCAAGACAGTCAATTATCTAGACACAAAAATGAAATTATTCATGGTGATTTTTTCTTTCTTTTCAATAAATAAGTGACCCTCCTTCTGTGTGACCCATTTGATGTTACTCTAGCGCATGGAAATATCACTATTTCCTTCTCTGAGAAAAGGTCAGTTACTCACAACATCCCTTTCTCTAAAATGTCTTCCAGGCTTCATTTACACTGCAAAAAGTCAAGTGGGGACTCAGCTTACTGGGTTTATTGAATTAATAGCTGCACAGCCGAAGAGGATAATTCACAACTTAAATATTCATGTGTTGGAAACTTCAGTTTGTGCCATCCTGCTTGCTGCTGTTCCTTTTCTACTATCGGCAGGCAGTCTTCAGGCATCTTTGTCCCTTCCGAGACCTGTCAGGCACTGTGTTTACTTTCTGCCCTTGGTTTGTTACTCTGTTTTTGTCTCAAGGACCCTCCACTCTATACTTGCCACTTTACTTTTTGTATGAACATCAAACTCAGGTAAGTGAGAATGCTCACTGGGCACGGGTGCTTATTGCCAAGCCTGTAGACCTGAGTTCAGTCCCAGGACCAGAATGGTGGAAGGAGAGAACTGAGTCTTGCTAGTCATCCTCTGGCCTTCACATTATTTCTTTTTTTTTCTTTTTTTTATTAATTTTATTTAGTTCTGTATGTGTATGAATGTACTGCCTGCATGCAAGTCTGTGCACCCGTGTCGTGCAACACTGCGGAGGTCAGAAGAGGGTCTCGGATTCCCCTGGAGCTGGAGTTCTCCTGGAATTGGAGTTTCAGACGGCTCTCGGCCACCATGTGGGTGCTGGGGATCGAACCTGGGTCCTCTGTAAGAGCAGTCGGTGCTCTTAACCACTAGGCCATCTCTCCAGCCCCCAGCCTTCACATTATTTCATTCACACACACACACACATGCACACAAGCACATGTGCGTGCATGCCCACACACACACACACATGCACAGAAGCACAGATAGGCATGAAAACACAGTTGATAAATGATAAATAATTAATTACATGTAAAAAAAAAAAAAAGAGCAGCCTGCCAAGTTCCCCAGACTTCTGCAGGATGGTGTCATTTGGCTCACTAGCAGTATGTATTAGAATGGTGGAGGTATCAACAGTTGTGAATGCATTATGAGTTAGAATGGTGTATCTACAGTTGTGTCATAATTGATAAAGATGCCACAGATGTTCATTTATTAACATCATTAAATTTATCATATTAGAATATTATTATCTGTAATGGTCTCATATATACTGTTACATTTATTCTTTAGTAATACAAGTATACTTTTTAGGCTGATATTCTGTATTAGATATTATTTTTTTTTAACTTTTTAAAAATTTTATTTATTTTTGTATGTGTATGAATGTATTGTCTGCATGCAATTTTGTGCACCCATGATGTGCAATGCTGCGGAGGTCAGAAGAGGGTGTCGGATTCCCCTGGAACTGGAGTTCTCCTGGAATTGGAGTTTCAGAAGGTTCTCGGCCGCCATGTGGGTGCTGGGGATCGAACCCAGGTCCTCTGCAAGAGCGGTCAGCGCTCTTAACCTCTAGGCCATCTATCCAGCCCCAGATATTATTTTTTGTATGGCAGCACATGACTGAAATACTAGCATTCAGATACCAAGGCTGGGAGATCCAAGTTCCAGTTCAGCCTCTGCTATATAGTAAAAGACCTCTCTCTGAAAACAATACAAATGAAAATGTGATTTGCTACGTATATTTTTTGTGCTTTTATTGATGTTTTGTGTATTTCAGACATCATTGTTCAATTCAGTTTAGGCATATTCCCTTTTCCCTTCCCCCCACCCAGATTGTGCATTCTGCCATAACTGCCCTGCATCTTTCTCTCAGTCTTTTTTATACTTAGAAATTGTCATTTTCATCCATTAATTTTATATTACTCTAAAATATGGGTACATATTCTCCACCCATATACAGTAATTACAGAGTCTGAAAATAAGTGGTGGGTGGATTCTAGAGCTTCTTGAGAGATTTACATTATAAGAACATATTTGCTTTCAGATTAACAGAAATATAACAATAATGTTGTTCAGCTTGCCTTTCATCTGGGGGATCTGGTGTTAGCATCCACAAATGAGGGAAACCATTCTCCATTTGTCTTTCTGAGACTGTGTCACCTCACTCAGCATAATAACTTCAAGCTCTATACATTTACCTGAAAAGATCATAATGTCATCTTTCTTTACGACTGAATAGTACTCCATTCTGCAGATGTACCACATTTTTGTCATCCACTCATCTGTTGAGGGCCATTTGGGTTGGTTCCAGCTCTTCTCTATTGTGAAGAGAGCTGCAATAAACATGTGTGTGCATATATCTTTGCGGTAGAGTGAGTCTTGTGGGTATATACCCAGGAGCGGTATGACTGGGTCAGGTGGTAGGCTCATTCCGAGTCTTTTAAGGGTTCTGCATACTGCTTTCCGTAGTGGTTGTACAAGTTTACATTCCCACCAGCAGTGGATGAGTGTTCCCCTTTCCCCACAATCTCTCCAGCATCTGTTGTCTTTTGTTTTCTTGATCTTAGCTAGTTGTATCCGAGTGAGATGATACCTGAGGGTGGTTTTAATTTGCATTTCCTTAATTATTAATGATGTTGAGCATTTTTAAGATGTTTTTCAGCCATATTTACTTCCTCACTGGTGAAGTCTCTCTTCAGCTCTTTATTCCATCTTTTGAGTAGGTCATTTGTTTTCTTACTTCTTTGTTTTTTTGAGTAGTTTATGTAGTCTTGACGTTAATGCTCTGTCAGATATATCGCTGGTAAAGATTTCCTCCCACTCTGTGGTTTTCTCTTCACTTCCTTGATTGTTTATTTCACTGTGTAGAAGCTTTTGAGTTTGATGGGGTCCCATTTGTCGACTGTTGACCTTATTTCCTGTGCAGCTGCTATCTGATTTAGAAATCAAATCAGATTTTCCTATGCTTATGTCTTGTAGGTTGTTACCAACTTTTTCTTCTATCACCTTCAGGGTTTCAGGTTTTACACTGAGATCATTGATCCACTTGGGGTTTATTTTTGTACCGGGTGACAGGTAGGGGTTTAACTTTGTTCTTCTACAAATGGTGATCCAGCACCATTTGCCAAAGATTCTATCCTTCCTCCATTGAGGTTTTTTGCCCCTTTGTCAAATAGGAGGTGACTGAAATTGTATGAGCTCAAGTTTGGATCTTCAATTTTGTTCCATTGGTCAATGGGTTGGTTTTTGTGCCAGTACCAGGCTGTCTTTATGACTATGGCCCTATAATATAGTTTTAAGTCTGGTAGAGCAATCCCCCCTTTATTACATTTTTAACTCAGGGTTGCTTTCACCATTTTGTTTTTCCATATGAATTTAAGGAGTTTTTTTCCAAGTCTGTGAAGAAGCTGATAGGGATTTTGATTGGGATTGCATTGAATATGTATATACATTTGGGTAAAATGGACATTTTTACTATATTAATTTTCCCAATCCATGAGCATGGGAGGTCCTTCCATCTTTTGATGTCATTTTCCATATCCTTCTTTGGGGGTTTAAAATTTTTGTTGTAGAGGTGTTTGATATCTTTGGTTAGGTTTGTTCCCAGGTATCTTATTATTTTTGAGGCTATTGTGAGTGTGAGGGTCTTCTTGTCTTCTTATATTCCTTCTCCACTAGTTTATTGTTGGTGTAAAGAAAGGCTACTGATTTTTCTAGGTTAATTTTGCAGCCTGCCAGTTTACTAAAACTCTTAATTGTTTCTAGAAGTTTTCTGGCGGGGTTTTTAGCACCCCTTAGGTAAACATATCATCTGCAAAAAGGGATAGCTTAACTTCTTCTTTTCCAATTAGCACTCTTTTAATTTCCTTCTCTTTTCTTACTGCCCTAGCAAGTGTTTCAAGCACTATGTTGAAGAGGAGTGGTGATAAGGGACAGCCTTGCAGGGTTCCCACCTTTAAAGGAAATGGTTCCAATTTTTCTCTATTTTGGATGATGTTGGCAATGGGTTTGCTATATATGACTTTGATCATGTTGAGGAATGTTCCTTTCAGTCCTATTCCCTCTAAGACTTTAAACATGAAGGGATTCTAGATCTTGTCAAAGGTTTTTTCTGCATCAATTGAGATGATTGTGTGGTTTTTGTCTTTAAGTCCATTTATGTGTTTTATAACATTTATTGATTTATGTATGTTGAACCATCCCTGCATCTCTGGTATGAATCCAACTTGATCATGATAGATAATCTTTTTGATGTGTGTCTGTATGCGATTTGCAAGCATTTTGTTGAGAATTTTTGCATCTATGTGCATTAGTGAGATGGGTCTTAAACAATGGAAACTCTTGAATCCTGACAATGCTGTTTGTTGTCAATGAGTTTTAAACAAAACTAAAAATAAATGAATGCTAACCAAGATAATTTCTGAGCTAAGTCTGAAAGGTGGGATTCACAGTCAAATCTGGCTTCTCACTGTCCTCTGTGCTTCTCACACCTGCGACTATGCTTAATGCATGTTTCTGTGTGATTAGACCTGTGAGTCTTCCCCTGCAGGCTGAACATTTGTCTGAGCAATGGTTAATGCAGAACTTGCAAAGGACCCTGAACCCAGCAGTGGGACAGAAATGTCAGGGGCCACCTTGCTCCTGAGGAGCAGGCATGCCTAATGCTCAGTCCTGATTCTGCGGTGGCTCAAGGCCTGTTTTTTGTGTACTTTTTCAATGCTCTGTACTTATGGTACATTCATTTCTAATCCTTCTGCATATTTTAGCATAATTTCAGTAAATTTTAGATAAACAGTATATTAATTCAGTATATTTTAGATAAATAACTTAAATAAGAGATAATCCATCCCTGGAAAAATAATCAAAAGTAAAAATCTGCTATTAAGCACAAACGGTAGATTAAAGTCCACTGAGGAGTGATGGCCTGGCAGGCAGAGGTTCCCAGGGTTAATATTTAGAATAAACATTATGTTATCTGCTTAAAGCTGTATTTAAAGATTTGAACAAAACAACAAATACTCAAAAACATGGGTTCTAAGCTGGGTAAAGGTAAGGCAATGTTTTTCAGCTCTCCCAGTTGGACAAATATATTTACTTTGAGCTCCCAGGAGAGTTGAAGACCTGTCAGATTCCTGTTGAAAGATAAAGATTTCTACTCATAAGTTCTTAGGGGAAGGTTGCTTTAGCCCTACTGAGTGAGTATCAGCATAGGGCCACAGGGAGGACTAGTAGTGAGCATCTGTGATAGAGGCTACTTCCAATTTGCCCGGTACTCCCACTCGGTAGCTATCATTTCAATTAGTCTTTACAACATTTGTGGCATAGATTTTATTTTATTATATCTGTTTTGTAGGTGCAAAAACTGAGGATTGGATAAAGAAAGTTTTTTTTTTTATTTCTCCAAGTTACATGGAACCAGGAACTTGGCAAAGACTGCGTTGTTCAGGGTCCTGATGGTTGCACAGTGCACACTGCTCATATCATAGCCACTAAAAGACAATTCCTTTTCTCCAATCCACAGTTCAAGGAATGAAGGTTAGGGCCACATGTGGTGGTGACCACAGTTATCCCAGTACCAAGGGGGCAGATCTGTGTGAAATGAATGCCAGCCTGTTCTACAGAGCTAGTTCCAGGCCAACTGGTCTAGAGAGATGGCTCAGTGGTTAAGAACACTGGCTGCTCTTGCAGAGGACACATGTTCAGTTCCCAACACCCACGTGGTAGCTTACAACCATCCACACTTCCAGTTATAGGTGATCCCCACCCTCTTCCAAACTCCACAGTCATTACACACATGGATATACTTGCATATATGTAGGCAACAAAGTCATAACACATAGAATAAAAATAATAAATAAATAAATAAATAAATACTTCCCACACTACTAGGTGACAAGTAGTATTTCCACTATTCTTCCTTCACAAAGGAAAGAATTTACTCAGGGGCACATAAGGAGATCAAAGTAATATTGTTGCTTTTTAGCCCAAACATGAAAATATATAATCAGATTTGATTACAAATGAGATAAATGTAAAAGGTAGATAGGTAGGTGGGTAGATAGACAGATGATAGGTAGATAGGTAGGTAGGTTGATTGGTAGGTAAATAGGTAGGTAGATAGGTAGATAGATAGGTAGATAGGTAGGTAGGTAGATAGGTAAATAGACAGACAGACAGTGAGATGCTTTGTCTCTTAAATGATGAATAACAAGTGTGTTTTTAAATAAGTATTCTACAAGTATTGGTGTCAAAGGCAGATCTGAAGAATATGTGTTCTCAAATTCATTCTGTCTTTAGAGACTGATGTCAAGTGTAACCAGTGACCACATTTTCTTTTTTTTTATTTATTTTATTTTATTTATTTATTTATTTATTTATTTATTTTTTCACAACATTTTTTTTTATTGATGCTTTGTGCATTTCATACATCATTTTCCAATTCAGTTCAGGCATATCTCCCCTTCCCTTCACCCCCACCCCCACCCCAACCGAGATCATGCATTCTGCCATGACTGTCCTGCATATCTCTCTCAGTTTTTTTTTCCATTTTTAGCTATAAGTGATATCCATGAGTACAATGCATCCTTATGTATAACCAATTTGCAGGCTGTTGTGCTCCAAACCCACCACAGCCCCTCACATTCCAAGGGGGGTTGAGGGGTTGTATGTTCATCAGGTTAATCAAATGGGTGTCCAGACTACATTGCTGTAGTTTCACACATTCCACCCTATCGCAGGCCCTTACATTCTCACCCGCCCCCCTCTTCTGCAGATTAGTTCCCTGGGCTTAGAAAGGGGCAACAGTGGATGAGAAAGTCAGAAGTCCCTATCTCTTGGAGCTGTTGTCTTGGATTCTGGTCAATTCTGGCTGGTTGCTTTCATGGGCTGACAGTCTGTCCATGGAATAACCTTTCATATCCTACTAATGAGCACAAGCAAATTAGCATATATAGGTATTAAGCAGGCATTAATAGTTATGGTAGGATTACTTTGGTTATAGGACATATAGGTTTAGATGAGATGTTGATCCACGACACTACATTTTTTCCTGTTAAATATGACGGGGTCATACTGTGGCTTATGATATCTCCTAAACTGTAGTGAATGTAAAGGCTTGTGGCATCAGCATGGGTCATTCCTCCAAGGAGGAGCCAATAGCCGATTAGATGGAATATACAGGCATATGGCTGCCTCTGCTGCAGGGACATTATTTCAGGCAGTTGAGGTGTAGCTGGTGGCTGGACGGGGAGTCGCTTGCTTGATCTCAGGAGACCGCGTATTTGCTTTTATTGGGTTAGTGGCCCTTGGTAACATCTCTTTTATTCAGAGGCCATCGTGTTACACACTATGCATTGTTGGCTCAATGCAATCTTTTTCAATGTTAACTGATCAGGGTCTTCAGAGCAGGTTGCGCTATTCGCCTCTCTTCTTGCAGGTATCCCAGTTTAGAGGCAAGGAGCCTTTACCTTTTGTGGGCCCTTAGATCCCCTGGCCAACATCTCCCTGGTGGAATATCCATTACTGATGTCAGATTCCTGTATTAATATGGGCATTTGTTGCATTAAATGGCGCGCGATATTAGTTTAATAGGACTGTTAGGCTTGGATATTCTGTGACAGAGAGTAATCCTTTTCACAGTTCTATGTCTATTAGTCAATTAAAGAAGGCAGTTTTACCAGTTTTATAAGAGATTACCTCTATAATAGTTGTCTCCAATTTACAGTTGGAGAGCGACCTCATCATCGTCATATTTCTCCTTGTTCTGGGGGGGAGGCAAGAAAGTCTCTCATATCAAAACCTTTGTGGCACCTAGAACCATACCACCCTGAACGCGCCCGATCTCGTCTGACCACATTTTCTAACTTGTGTCTGGAAACCAAAGTCATTTGACCCAAACAAATTCTATCTGGAGAAAGAGAGGCCCATTGCTGGTAGCAATAAAGTGGTTGAGTTCACCCTTAGAACCAACAGCCAGTGCATCTATACTGAAGTTCTGGAATATTTGGTAGGAACAAAAACACTCAGGAATAATGGTCCACTTGCTGAGTGGTAGATGTACAGTATCTGCCCCTTTCTGACATATTGGGAGTGTTGCTGTTATATACTCTCAGAGTTCCTCACTCTGTTAACATCATATATTTTTTTCTAAATCCAATTTTTACTAAGCTGTGCTGCTCTTTCAGTGATTTCCAGGTTGTTAGTACCTGCCCTTAAAATATGCATAGCTCTACCTGTCTGATATATATTTAGTTTTCTAAACTTTGAAAAGTTAAAGAGAAAAAAAAAAGGCCAACTGCAGTTTAAGTACACACGACACTGGCACTTGTAGAAAATCTGTGGTTGCCTGGCAACCAAAGGTGCCTATTTGCAGAGCACAGAGAGCTACACAATGTGGCTTCAGGATGGGTGAAGGGCAGCAGGAAGCAGTGAGTTGGCTGAAATGAATCAGAACATGGAAACAGTATTCAAATAATATCTATTTCTGGGTGATTATTCCGGGGAAGTACTACTGCTGCTTTTCTCTGCTCCATTTTGCAGATAGAATAAGAACTGGGGATTTCAGGAACACCATAATCTCAGCTCTCAACTGTATTCTATAAAGGCTGGCTTGTGGCATCAGGAGGCTGTGCCTCCTTGGTCAATGACATGTCAGGGAAAGAGATTTGATTTGAAAAAGCCTCTCCATACTTAATAAAGATCAGCAATCATGAAAATGAACCACATGCTGATTTAATCAACATATAGCTTTGTTAATTACTACTTCTTTCTTCATGTCCATCTGTTTTTAAGAATTTAGTGAACCTGCTCCAGATGTTCATGTAAATATGATAAGCCAGATCCCATGTAAATATAACATTTTCAACTCTGTGTGTGGGCCTGAAATTTATGCATACTGTTGTCTGTGCTTTGTCTTCAGTGACTTAAAAAAATAACATAACTTTTGAAAGCTCTGTTGAACACAGCTTCCTTCTCTCTTGCTTGCTCCTACCTCTTTCATCTCGCTTTTTCTTCTGTCCCTTTTCTCTCCCTCCTTTCTCTTCCTCTCTCTCTATGTATTTAATACTTGCATCTTTTGTTGGCTCTTCTCCCAAGCACATTATACAGGAAAAGATATTTTCAGTAATGGAGTATTGTTGGCCTAACAGTGAGCCAACACTATTTCATGCTCAGTTCAACGCATTTAAATTATCCCTCAGACTCACAGATCAAGTATGATCAGTTCATGCCACAAGGTGAGGCTGTGCCATGATTACTGCTCCCTGTGAAGCAGGTGTGAGCACTCCTTCTGCAGTGCAGAACTGAAGGTGTGCATTGTGCCACACTGGATGGGGAGGGTTAATTGCACCTGTGTGTAAAGATTCTCTCACTTTGTGTCTTTGGCCAATGGCCTCTGAAAACTCTCTTGATAAATCAGAGGGCTGACACATGACACTTTCACACTATTTTACATAAGACATTACTGGAATTGATCAAACTAAAAGATGATGGAATTGGTCAGTTGAAAGCTTGCAAGAATCAAATTAGGGAAAATTTGAGCTTTTTGAAGAAGAAAGTGCATTTTAAAATACTGCCCTGTACAATAGGCTTTAAAGTGTGTCTCAGTAACTAACAGTTTTCTAGCAACTAAAATGTTTGAACCCAGCTGGTTGTGGATATTGCAATCAGGTGGAATCTAAATCACAGTGTAATGTTGAAAAAGAAATCAATTTAAAGCGCTTTAGATCAAAGGCAGTCTGCACAATGAGTATTAATCCCCACAACAATCTCTCATTTTACCTGACTTTCAGAAGTCAGTAAATTAAATACGCTAATAAAGTTTAGTAGTAGAATATTTTCTAGGTAGTCAAAGAAAATATTCCTGTGAATTCTAAAAAAAGAAGAGTAATTTGTGTAAAATAATAATAAAAATCAATTGAAGAGGGAAATAAGAGGAAAAACAGGGAGGCTGTTCTTTGTGACATCCCAGAAAGTAAGAAGGGAAGTCAATATGAGTTTCATAAGACACTCTGAGCTTCTACTTGATCTTTATTTATATATTTACTCATTTACTTATATTTAATTATTTATTTCTATTTATTTTAAAATATCTTATTTTGGGTCTGGAGAGATGGCTCAGCGGTTAAGAGCACTGACTGCTCTTGCAGAGGACCGAGGTTCGATTCCCAGCACCCACATGGTGGCTAAGAACCGCCTTTAAGTCCAGCTCCAGGGGAATCTGACACCCTCTTCTGACCTCTGCGGCATTGTACAACATGGGTACACCAACCTACGTGCAGACAGTACACTCATACACATAAAAAAAGAATAAATAAATTTAAAAAATAAAATAAAATATATTATTTTTCTCAACCGGGCATGGTGGCGCATGCCTTTAATCCTAGCATTTTGGAGGCAGAAGCAGGCAGATCTTTGTGAGTTTGAGGACAGCCTGGTCTACAGAGTGAGTTCCAGGACAGCTGGGGCTACAGGGAGACCCCCCAAAATAAATAAAATATCTTATTTTTCTTATTTGTATTTTATGTTTATGAGTGTATTGCCTGCATGTACATAAGTGCACCTATGTAATGCGATGCCCACAGAGGTCAGAAGAAGGCGTCTGATCCCCTGGGACTATAGTTAATGGACAGTTGTTAGCTGTCATGTGGATGCTGGGAAGCAAACCTGCTTGGGTCCTCTGCAATGGCAGTCAGTGCTCTTAACTGCTGAGCCATCTCACTAGCACTATTTATTTTTATTTTATGTGTATGAGTGTTTTCCTTGCATGTATGTAAATGTACCCATGCATGCACTGCCTCAGAAGGCCTTTAGAAGAGAGCTTTGGATCTGTAAATTCTAGTTGGAGATCCCATTTGAGTGCTGGGAACTGGACCCCTGTCCTCTGCCAGAGGAGTCATTGCTTCTGAGCCAAGAGCCATCTCCCAGCCCCAGCTGAGCTTCTTGTCTTTGTATCTAAAAGTAACTACCAATCAGAGCACTCAGAGTCTTGGCCTAAAAAAAAAAAAAAACTCATTACCTAAGCTTAGGAAAGGGGGATGAAAAGACTTTAATAATGTTTGCTTAAGTATTTCTTTTTTTAATTTATTTTTTATTTTATTTATTTTTTAATCTATTTTTGTATGTGTATGAATGTACTGTCTGCATGTAGGTTTGTGCACCCGTGTCATGCAATGCCGAGGAGGTCAGAAGAGGGTATCGGATTCCCCTGGAACTGGAGTTAAAGATGGTTCTCAGCCACCATGTGGGTGTTGGGGATCGAACCCGGGTCCTCTGCAAGAGCAGTCAGTGCTCTTAACCGCCAGGCCATCTATCCAGCCCTGCTTAAGCATTTCTTACTCTTTTATCTGATCTTTAACTTTCCTTTCACTCTTAGATGGGTACATTCTGAAATGACACATAGGATAACTTTTCCAGACTTAGTACTTTTCATATATATAAATGTTCTAATTCTTCTATCTTTCTAGTCTATACTTGTGTATGTGTAGAAACAAATACAAATATTTGGATGCATTTTGTTTTCTCTCATTAAAGACATCTATATGGTATGCTCTAGAAGACAAAAGTTGTAAATTCATTAGTTTCTTAAGTAACAGGGCACTAAAGGTAGAACTCAGGCCACAGACTTTCTTTAAAGGCAGTAAATTATCTGATTTGGAGGGCCCACTGTAAGTGGATAAAATCTTAGAGACAAAACAAGGCAGGAAAAAACAAAGAAGAAAGAAAACAGAGCTGAACAGAGACTTCACAAGTGAGGGATTAGAGATGGCTGAGAAACATCATAAGAAGTGTTCATCATCGCTAATAATTAAGGAAATGCAAATCAAAACCACTTTAAGATATCATCTTACTCCAACAAGACTGGCTAGGATCAAGAAAACAAATGATACCAAGTGCTGGAGAGGTTGTGGGGAAAGAGGAACACTCATCCACTGCTGGTGGGAATGTAAACTAGTACAGCCACTATGGAAAGCAGTGTGGAGAACCCTTGGAAGACTTGGAATGAACTTGCCACCTGACCCAGCCATACCACTTCTGGGCATGTACCCACAAGACTCATCTTACAGCAGAGATATATGCACAGCCATGTTTATTGCAGCTCTCTTCACAATAGCAAGGACCTGGAACCAACCCAAGTTCCCCTCAACTGACGAGTGGATAGAGAAAATGTGGTACATCTACACAGTGGAGTTCTATGCAGCAGTAAAGAAAGATGACATCATGAGCTTTGCAGGTAAATGGCTGGAGCTAGAAGATATCATGCTGAATGAAGTAACACAGTCCCAGAAAAACAAATGACCAATGGTATTCCTCATCTGTGGATGCTAGTGCCAATTACCTAATTGTATGGCAAACTGAGCAGCGTCAATGTGATCTGAAAACAACTGTGCTCTTATATTGTGAATCCCTTAAATATACTAAACAAATAAAAAATAATAAAAATAATAAAAAAAAAAAACAAGGCAGGAAGTCCTGACAAAGGCAAAGAAGAAGGAGCAGCAGAGAACCGGTGAGGGGTTTGAAACCTCATCTTGGAATGTGGAAAGGGGGATGCTCTTACAATTAGCACCAGAGTACCATACAATATGTGTGTGACATCCATAAGATAAATTCCAAAGACAGAGTTACAAAGTCAGAGTACACAGATATCTAGTTACCATTGACACTCACACGTACTTTTGTTACAAAGATTGTCCATTCTAAGCTGAGGCAAATTTTCCCAAGTGGAAAGTGGACATTGTGCCTTTTGTACATTTTTCATAGTGTCTAGAATTGCACTGTTTCTCTGGCTCAGTGAAATTTCACGCAGTGGTCATCATCATCAGTGCAACCTCTGCATTCCTTATCATTTCCTTTTCATCTTTTCCTCATTTTGAATGTTTGGAAGATTGTAGCTAATTTTTGGAATTGGTTTGGATAAACATAAAATAATGATTTTTAAATAATGTTTATACCAGCTGCTGGTATGAAGTGAGAAGCTGCAGTGCTGTGTTTGGCTCTAGTTCATCAGTGATCTACTTACTGCTGTGTAACACTTGTAGAAGTTGTGGTGGGCAGCTTCTGAGGACAGACAATGGTCCCTTTACCCTTCTGAGTGGGCAATGGATATGCTGTCATTTCCAGCAGTGAAGGCTGAGTGTGAGAGGGGTCTGACCACAGGCTCAGAAGAGGGCCTGGACATGGATTGCTTCCACTTGTATTTGAAGGTAGAATGCAGTCCCAGGTCACAGCTTGATATGTAGCTTCATGAGAGACTATGAACTATGGTGACTCAGTGGTTCCATTTTGAATCTTTACTCAGAAAATGTAGGGTAATAACTGTTTCTTGACTTACACTGATAAATGTTAGGGTGATTTATTATTTGGCAATAGTATTAATTTATTTCATAATGCTTACATCCAAGTTATCATTGTAAAAACTAGACATAAGGAATAGTATTATACAGAACTCGAGATGAAGCATAAATCATGCAATTTATCAGGGAACGAAGCTGAAGGAAATCATGATAAAATGGAATGTCATTTCCTGGTTACACAGACTGGACTAAACAAACTTTTAAGTTGCTTTGATTTTGTCTTTGTGCATGTGTGCATTTTGTGTGTGTTGGGGCAAGTGTACATGAACAAAGGTGAGAGCTGAAGACAACCTGTGTGTCCTCACCATCCTACTGTGGTAGAGAAGGATCTCCTCCCTGCTCTGGAGGCCAGGCTTGCTATCTGGCCAGCTCCCATTGGGCTTCCTGCATCTGCCTCCCACCCCGTCACAGACACAGTGGGGTTGCCCTCTACAATGCTTGCTTCTAGATTTTAAGTGGATACTGGAAATCTTTACTCAGGTCTTCAGACTTCCACAACAGAAACTTTTATCCACAGAAGCATTCAGCCCCTTAAAAACACCTTTTTCACTAAAAATGTGTTGTCTATTTACAAGAGCTATCATGCCACAAGATTGTGTTTAGGGAAATAAATGGA
The DNA here is from genome assembly GCA_009823505.1 of Rhizomys pruinosus. NCBI lineage: Eukaryota > Metazoa > Chordata > Mammalia > Rodentia > Spalacidae > Rhizomys > Rhizomys pruinosus. Next base: position 433,372 of record VZQC01010587.1, on the reverse strand, counting down.
GAGGAAATGTATTATTTATATTTTTTCATTTAAATTTGAAGACTCTTGTTTTTTACATTGATCAAGTAAATAAATGACAGTGGAAAGTGATCAGGAAACTTCCAGGAGCATTTAAAAAAAAGTCATCACCTCAAGTATATTATTGTATATCAGGTATTCATTCTCTTAGTAGAAATCATAGCTAGGGAAAATCCAGCATTGTATTTGACCTCTTAAACTTTAATCCTTGAATACCTTCCATTAGAATAATTTAGAATTTAAATTGATGCTGCCTCTAGGATTAAACAGGATACTGATGTGATATATAGTCAAAGGGGGATCCCTTCATTTATTTAATTGTTTACATTAGAAGTACAGTAGATGCTTTCTTACTGCTGTGACATATTAGCTGACAAGAAGTAAGTGAAGGGGAGAAGGGTCACCAAAGGTTGAAGCATGGTGGGGACATAGCCCAAGGCTGTAGGAGTGTGGAGCTGCTAGCTTACATCTCTGTGGATGAAGAAACAGGAATGTAGTAAGAAGCAAACACTATAAAACTCAAGCCTCCTGCTCAGACAGCACTTCTACTGAGGCTCCACCTTCTGAAGGTTCCACAAGCTCCTCCTCCACCACTACTTGGTGTTTTCAAACACATGAGCATGCAGGGCTATTTCCCATTCAAACAGTATCACAGATGGACCCATATATTTATTTAATGCATTTTACAATATTGTGTTCCCCCATATACTGGCATAGAATGAAATATTCTGTGGTTTTCTCTTTCTATTTTGTTTCACAGCCATATTTTCCCTTGAAGTAGGTTTTGAGCCTGTAAAAGCATTATCTCCAGGACAGCCTTTAGAAACTATATTTACTTCTGTTTGTAATTTGAGTTTACAGGACTATACTTTCCTTTGCAACATTCTTAACATTTCATCAGATATTTGTAATATTTCTCAGCTACCTGTGGAGTTATACATAATGCCTAAGGAGTATGTAGAATGTGTATCTATTATTTTCCAGGTCTTTCTGGAGAGGTACTGTAACTGAAAGGTAAGGCAGAGTCCTGTAAACACTCATTTACACAGATAATCAAAAAATAAGGAGGAAATACAGCATTCTAGACGTTTGTGTGGGCTGAATGTTCTAGTCATAAGCTACGTGGATGGAACAACTAGTGCAAAATAAGGCATAAACACTAGAGGTTTGGAATGACAAGGGAAGAGGAGTTAAACCAAATCCGTTAAGTCTCCAGCCAGAATTTCTGAGATAGTCTCAATGTGAATAGAATCTCAGTTCATAATTGAGATAATTCACTCCATAACAATTAGTCTCTGAACAAAATTTATTTGCCTTTCAATTTGATTATGTTGTAGAATTAAACTCTAAACTCCTTGATGAGTTATCTAATCAAACATGGTAGTCCATAAACATGTGTACATGTAAGCACCACTACTTTATGTCTCTTTTACTCTTGTTCTCTCTCTGTCTACATATCTCTATATATGTATGCATGTATATATACATATATGTAGTAACAACAATTAAGGAACACATCATTAAGATGAGAGGGAGTTGGGTAATCATTTGAGGAGTTGGAAGTGAGAAAGGATGAGGCGGGGATGGTGTGAATAACATGTTCATGTCTGAAATTGTCCAAAACATACAAAGTAAAATCATCCCTCTGCATTTGTTACTGACAACCACCCTGTGAACATTTGATGATTTGGTACTAATATAACAACAAAACAAACAATAAGAAATGGAATAAGAACAGAATACCAAATGTTAAAATATATAATTTCATGAATATGCTTTTACAGAAAAAATAGCTTAACAAGCCATACCATATCACCTAGCGGAGAAGGAAGCAGCATGGATTTTCCTGTCAGTAAGAAAATTTTCTTTGGGAGCACTGTGAGAAAATGGTGATATCTTGAGGATTCAAGAGTAATTTGTCACATCTTTGTCGCAAAAGGACAGAACATAAAATCTGAAAAGGAGGCTGGCAAGATTGCTCAGGGGGTAAAGGGTTTTTTTTTTCTATAAATTTTATTTATTTCTGTATGTGCATGAATGTCCTGTCTGCATGCAAGTCTGTGCACCCGTGTCGTGCAATGCCGCGGAGGTCAGAAGAGGGTCTCGGATTCCCCTGGAACTGGAGTTCTCCTGGAATTGGAGTTTCAGATGGTTCTCGGCCGCCATGTGGGTGCTGGGTATCGAACCCAGGTCCTCTGCAAGAGCGGTCGGCGCTCTTAACCACTAGGCCAGTAAAGGTTTTTTTTTTTTTTTGCCGATCTCGATCTCTTTTATTGCAAGCACTATAGCCCCTTCATTTCCCCCTTTTTATTTTATTCCTTGGCTCAGCAGAGCCCTTCATCTGGAGCGCAGCTTTTGCAGCAACCGCGAGAGTGCACTCTTGGGCTAGTCAGCGGTGTGCAGTTAGAGCTATACCCACGATATGGGGGCTGACTCTGCTCGAGGCCAGTAACGGGTTGCTCAGGCCCAGGTGTCTGACTGGTTCGGGATCTGGTCATCTTGAAGACGGAGGGTCATAAATTGGACCTTTTCTACCTGGCCTTTAACAAAGGCTACAACATGATTAATGATGCATGGTCCAAATGTGGGGAGAAGCAGGAGAGTAACAAGAGGTCCCATGAGTGTAGAAATCAGGGTAGTCAACCAATGGTGACTCGGGAGGGGTGGGAGGGGTGGGAGAGGGACACGGGTGTATATTCGATTGGTGCATGTTTAATTGACATGAGTTCAACAAGTATCCAGTTTTGCCCAGACTCTGTCTACAGAATGTAAAGGGGATTTTACAGCTAAGCCTGGTAATGTGACTTTGATATTTGGTACCCACTGGTAGAGGACAAAATCACCTCCCACAAGTTGTCCTCTGACTTCCAAGTACACTGTGGTATACCATCCCCCACAAATAAAGAAGTGTAAAAGAAAACTCCGAAAGACTTTGCTTCAATCTTCACTAAAATGTCTTAATTAACAGCAAGCATCTATTTATCTTGTTTCCACATTTAAGATTTACTGGATGCTTTCCTTTTCTTTCTCTTACTGAAAGTCTTAGAACATACCTTGTTTCCCAGAAAATACTCTGTTCTGCTTCACTTTATTTTCTATTGGGTTAATCTTGCCAAAATAGCATTAACAGTTAAGCAAATATATTTTATTTAGTTAGTTTCTGATCATGTTCATAATAAACATAGGCTTATTATTTTCGAGTTTGATTCTTTTGATTCTCAAAGATTATGTTTTAAGGAAAAAATATTGAGTGTGGTATCTTGCATGTTAGAGCTTCAAGGCAACCCCAAATTAAAGAAATCTCTGTGTGAATATTGATCATCAAAAGTTCAAATGAGTTGATCAGGCATCCCTACCTGGTAGTAAGAGCCCCAGAAATAAATACGTATCCTAACAACATGGAATCATTTAAAGTTCATTTTACCATGTTGGAATTATTAAGAGGAAATTTTCTTTTTAACTTTCTCTGGGTGGCAATGAAAACATCATTTGTTTTATCAGGTTCTGCACGTGTATCTTCAGCTATTTGATAATTTATGATCGAGCACAATAAAGAAACTGCCACAATTTGATGAACATATGGGCAGCTTCTGACCCCTGGAGAAAGATGTGGTGTTTGTGTGTGTGTGTGTGTGTGTGTGTGTGTGTGTGTGTGTGTGTGTTTGTGTGTGTTTTGACAGTTTGGAATGGTGGAGTTGTGGGTTGACTTGCTCATGGAAAGGATGCAGTGAACAGCCTGAACCACTGTGTCCTGGGTAAGTCATCATTTCAGTATTACAGTGCCTGTAGTGTTCACCCAAAAGGAGTTTGGAAAGGCCTTGTTGGGTTGCCAAGCAGATGTATAGGTAGTGCTGGAGCAGCTTTCTTCCTGAGTGACATGCTTAACAGTGAGCAGTGCCTTGTGCCCTTCTGTATTATGTTTCTAGACAGTTTGCCAACTTTGCTTTTGCTTCAGCTCTCAGTCTTTAGTATGCACCAGGAAAGATGGAAAGAAATGATAAGCACCACACTGGACATTTAAGGCTTTTGCCCGTGACAACTGTCCCTGAAACTTCAGCTCAGTCTATAATTTCTGTTAGCTGTACAAAACTAGATAATATAGGTCAGGTATCAAAAGGATGGAGATTGAAAGTATCTATATAGCTAGGTGTTGTACACATTTAAAAATGGAACACTTTCACAAAGGAAGTGAGGTCTCTTATTCATAATATTGAATGCTGTTTGGGTCACACAGGCATCTTATTCCTGACCTGTGAAGTGTTTGAATTTCTCTCTCTGTATTGCAGCCATGAATATGAAAGTTTCTGTGGGATGCTTATAATTACCACCAATTAAAACAACAAATATATATCTCTTATGGTCTCCTCCTTCTAATGATACAAACAGTTGTTTTGGGAGACATTCTCCACTTACAACTCATATAGAGGCCTCTGTAGAATGTCTGACAAATGTTAAAGAATAAGATATGAGTTGCCCTTCTTTTTAAATATGTCCTTGTAGGCTTTGGCTATGTTCATTTTTATGCACTGTTGTTTATTTGAGCTAGGGGAAGATGTATAAGTAAAGATGAATTTAAATTAACATCCCAACTTTTCTTTGTATTTCTTAGTTTTAACAGTCAGTACGATGACTATAGTTTAGATGTGCTATATTGATTTAAGTAGTATTATTTACTGTAATAATTCTTTACCTTTCAGCTTCCATCCCTAAAATTACCAGCATTTTATATTTTCTATTATATATTTATTTATGATCATACTGCATTCAGAGGAACATTGAGGTCAGCTTCAATCACAGCCATTTTAGTAATGGTAAATTATCTGGGATTGAAAAATTAAATATTAATCACAAATAATATCCGATTTTATCTGCAGCAGCCCTCTTTGATTATCTATATATAGCTGCATTGCAACATTATGTAGCAATCTGCACTTGCATTTTATTAACATTTACTCTGAATAAATTCTTCCTTCAGCTCTGAGTTTGTTGAGCACGAGAAGAGGCTCCATTCTTTTTCCCCTTGTCACATCAAGATGAAGGCCTACTGTGATGAATTATTAGGACAATGAAAATTAAGCAAGAGCAAAGGCTGTAATTTGAGAAAGAAATAAATCCACACTTCGTAGAAAGACTAGCAGCTTAGATTTATTTTCTCTTTGAAAGTTGTCTGTCACAGTACAGTAACATCAGACATCAGGGTGTGAAGGATGGCTTCCAGTTCTCCACACTGACAACATTTCTATGTGACCAAATGCCCCTGTGTTTCTGAGGAGGGCCTTAGTGTCCAAGCTTATCTCTGCCATGGCTGAAGCAGTCACTCCTGGTAATTATGAACTGAAGAGGTAGGAATAGACTGCTTTGTCAGCTGTAAGTCTCCATAGGTAGACACGACAAGTTAAACAGAGGAACCATTTATGTGTGTTGGTCCTGGCTTTGTCCACAGAGATGGACGACAACAAAAGAAACTACAGACTGGGTCTCATAAGATGTTGGCACACTATTTCTGACCTGCCTTGTTCTGGCCAAGCTGAATTATTCATGAGAAGGAATTTTAAACACTTAAACATAAAAATGATGAATAATAGAGGAGATATGTTAACTAAATTTAAACATACAATGAACACATCAATCGTACTATCACATAAGAGCTGGGTGTGATGGCGCATGCTTTTAATCTCAGCACTGGGAAGCAGAGGCAGGGGATGTCTATGAGGTGGAGGCCAGACTGATTTACATAGTGAGTTCCAGGCCAACTAAGGCTACATGTATTAAGGGAGACCATGTATTAAAAAAAAAAAAAGTGCACTTACTGTTCTTGCAGAAGACCAGGTTTCAATTCCAGCACCCACACTGTAGCTGTCAACCATCAGTAATTCAAGCCCCAGGGGAATCCAACAACTTCTTTTAAACTCCACAGACACTGTACAACATGAGTGCACTTATACACATGCAGGCAATACACTCACACACTAAAATATAAACAATAAATAAAATACTAAAAACAACCCTGTAATTACCTATGCATCCATGAGAAAGTGTTCAAATTATAGATTTTAGTCAGTTTTCAGATTGTGATGTAAAAATATAGATTTTCCATGAAATGTAAAATTGCAAAATGAGATGAAATGAACAGTAACATATATATTTTAACAATTATCTCTTGTGCATAATTGACTTTTGATAATAATCTCATTATGGAATTTATGTCATGATGATTTTTCTCCATTGGAAATGCAAAGGAGGATGAGACTAAGACAGCTGGTATACACCTGCAGGTGAGACATGCTAGCCATCATGGGCGCATAGGGCATCTTCCATGAAGCCTCAAGAATTATTTGTAATATATGTATAATTACCTCTTCTTTACAGAAGAAAGATGTGGGCTTGAGTACCTAGAAAGGATGACAAAGGTCATCAACTAGTGAGAAGTCCATCTAACTAATTTTTCTTTGTAATTTTGCCAGCCAAATAAATACCTCTATTTGAGAATTTATATGCACCTGATTGTCTGACTCAAGTGCTATATTGTCACATGTAAGCTGATCTGTGATCATTTTCCTTACATTACAAGCCTTACATAGGTGCATACATTTTAATGGGTCATGCAGAGAATAAGGTTAAGGAAGCAAAATGTTGGATAAGTTTGAAGCAGAACAATGGCAAAATTTGGTGAAATATGAAAGAATAATTTGTGAAGAATAACCCTACTCCAGCACTCCTAATGGAAGTTTAAGAACTTAGCATGAGCTGCTCAGCACAGAGTGTGGGTTCTGCAGTTGTGATTATCTGCTCCGAGGGGCTGTGTGGACCCGAGAGCTCAGTTTAACCATGCCTAGGGTTTGTGGTCAAGGAATCAAGTGAATTAAAGACATATATGGGGATTGCAGTGGGAACTGTGAACTCATGGGAGCATCAGTTGTGTTTCAAAGAAGTCTGAGAAAGATTGAAATAGAGGGTGAAAGAATGGTCTAGAAGCCAGCTTTTTCTTTTTAAAAAATTTTTATTACTTCTTTATTTTTTCATTTCTTAACAATAAGTAATAATTTATGAGTACAAGCATCCTTCATGTAAAACCAATCTGCAAGCAGTTGTGCCCAAACCCACACAGCCCAAGGGTCCCACCATCCAGCTGGGGGGGGGGGGGCTTGTATGTTCAGTCAAGTTGATCAAATAATATAGTCCAGACTATATTGCTGTAGTTTCACCATTCACCCCAATCGCAGCCCTTACATTCTACCACACCCCCTCTTCTGCAGATTGTTCCCTAGACTTAGAAAAGGGCCACAGGTGGACGAGAAGCAAAACATTCTACTTTCTCTGGAGCTGTTGTTTTAGACTCTGGCAAGTTCTGGCTGTTTCCTTTCATGGGCTGACAGTTTGTCCAGGAATAAACTTTCAATCCTACTAATGATGCACAAGCAATTAGATATATAGGTATTTAAACAGTACTAATTGTTATGGTAGGTTACTTTGGTATAGACACAGATGTTTAGATGGTATGTTAATCTATGAATTACATTTTTTTCTGTAAAATATGACAGGTTCTTACTGTGGCTTATAACATCTAACCACTAGAGGATGTAAGGTTGTGGCATCAGCCATGGGTTATTCCTCCAAGGAGAGAGCTAATAGTCAATTAGATCTGGGATATACAGACATATGGCTGCCAATGCTGCACAGTATTTCCAGGCAGGTGAGGTGTAGCTGGTGCTTATGGAGGAGTCTTGCTTGACTCGAGGAGACCTATATTTGCTTTATTGGTTTAGTGGCCTTTGGTAACACTCTCTGGTATTCCAGAGACCAACTGTACACTTGCAAGTGCGGTCTCAATACATCTTTCCCATGCTTACATCTGGTCTTCGACAGCAGGGCCTTATTGCCTCTCTTCTTGCAGTTATCCCAGTTTACAGGCAAGAAGCCTTTATCTTTTGGGGGGGGGGCTTGGATCCCCTGGCCAGCATCTCCTTGGTAGAATAATCCATTGCTGATATCAGAGCTCTCCTGTTTTAATTTATTTTGCTTAAGTGCATAGCTTAAGGAGACTTTAATATCATATTTGGTTCTGAATAGAGAATATTCCTTTTCACAGTTCCTATGTCTATTAGTCAATTAAAGAAGGCAGTTTTACTGGTTTTATAAGAGATTACCTCTTTAACAGTTGGCTCCAATTTACAGTTAGAGAACAACCTCATCATCATCATATTTCTCCTTGTTCTATGGAGGGGAGGTAGGAAAGTCTCTCATATTAAAACTTTGTGGCACCTAGAAGGTAAGTTTCGTTAGGACTCATTATAAATAGTTGTTACAAATCAGATCCACAGAGGGGTTTGATGTCTGTAGCAGTCTGAGGCTTTTCTTACTTTCAATGTTCAGACAGCCAAACCTTTCTGCTGGCACTTCCTGTTACATCCTACACAACGCAAAGCTGTATCTTTTCTTTCTCAGCCGTTAAGTTGGTGACATTTTGACCTGTTGGAACATACAAATCTTTTCCCATAGTTAGTTTTAAGATTTGAATTGCAAAGTTTTTGACATAAAGATTTCATATATATATA
>VZQC01010587.1:296873-424628 GCA_009823505.1 Rhizomys pruinosus | reverse complement strand
TATAGAGAACGTTTGTATGTGTCAATCCCAAAGTTATTGTTATACAGAATTTAAGTAAAACAAATGTGGTCAACAACAATTTATGTTTCCAATTGACTCAGGTGCATTACTGTTTTTATCAGAACCTTTAAACCAATGTTGTTTAATATACACATATTTACTTTTACTAAGTCCTAAAACACCATGTAACCTGTAGACAGAGTCTGGGCAAAATTGGATACTTGTTGAACTCACTTCAATTAAATATACATTAATTGAATATAGACCCATGTCCCTCTCCCACCCCTCCCACCCCTACCGATTCACCATTTCAGTCAGTTTTCTGATGCAGTCTTTCTGTTGTTCTTTTAATATGCATTCCTCTCCACAAGAAATATTTATAACTGGGTTATTGGCACTAGCATCCACAGATTCATCGATTGTTTTTCTGGGACTGTGTTACTTCACTTAATATAATATCTTCTAGCTCCATCCATTTACCTGCAAAGTTCATGATGTTTTCTTTCTTAACCGCTGCATAGAACTCCATTGTGTACATGTACCCCATTTATTGCAGCTCTGTTCACAATAGCAAAAAGCTGGAACCAACCCAAATGCCCCTCAACTGACTAGTGGATAGAGAAAATGAAGCCAGCTTTTTCAATAGTCAGACATGACAGGTGTCGGGTTTGTGAAAAATTAGGTCAATTCAAGGAGTTTTTATTGTTAGACAAAAATTAATTCAGTCTCAAACTTGTAATGGATCTGAGATGTTTCTGGCTCTCGCTGGTGCTGGAGAGTCATAGCAGCCTTGATCAACACAGCTGTATGCTTCTATCTATGCCAGTGAATGCCAGTGAATGCTCCTGAGGTATATGTCTCAGATCTAAGTACAGTGTTTTCCTTGTTCAAAGTTTATTGCTTTTAATGAAATTCAATGCTGCAATTATGTAAAGCAAAAATATTTAATATTTTCCTCCTGCCAACCCCCAGCAATTAAGAATTTCTTTGGCCTGCATTGTATTTTAGTTTGATCTTTTAAAATTGCTGTTTGAGTTGCTCATTTTAGTTTCATAAAACAATCAATTAATTTTGACTTTGGATTCCAACATAATTCCCAACATTTTCTGAAATGGCCTTGAGGATTCTTTAATATATTTTACAATCTAGTTATACAAAGTAATGTTCTTAACATTGATGATTACAAAAATCAATATATGGATCAACTATAAGAAACACTGATGACGCTCCATGTCCAGCAGTGTAAAAAATGAAGGCAAGATCTAATTCTTCATGTGGAAATAAACAAAAACTTCCATATCATTGACATGTATATATGCTCTCATCTTAAACAAATGCTAAAATTATAGATGATATAACAAATAAATATTTTATAATAAATTTATGATTTAAAATTTTCATTGATTTATTTTTATTTAATGTGTATGTGGGTTTTGCCTGATGTATGTAAGCGCACCATGTGTGGACAATGTCTACGGAGGCCTGAAGAGGCATCAGATTCCCTGGAGCTGGAGTTATGATTCATTATTAGTTGCCATGTGGGTGCTGGGAACTGAACCAGGGGCCTCTGCAAGAGCAGCCAGTGCTTTTAACCACTAAGCCATCTCTCCAGTCCCTTTCTTTATGATTTATTATAGTCAATGTTTGAAATAGGTACCTGTGTTAGATATCATTATACACACTGCATTTCTTCAAAAATTTCCTGGGTAAAAAGTTTCATAAGTGGAAAAAGTGTTAAGAAGCCTTGATCATGAAGAAATGGGCATTGTTCTAAGTGTTGAAGATGACATCCCAAAACCACCCCCCCCAAAAAAAAAACAGTGACTGAGTGATTCTTGACATTCTTGATGCTGAAAAGTGACCAAAATTTGTCAAAAACAAATTGACAACTGATGGCTTAGAACTAGTTATAATATCTTTCATTTGATTAACTCAATAGTTGTGGGGGACAATGCAATATGTTCCTTTACACCCAGACTCCAGGAAAGGAAGACAGATTTGTCTCCTCAGAAAGTGCTTTTTTAATTTTTTAATTTTATTTTATTATTTTTGTATGTGTATGAATGTACTGTCTGCATGTAGGTTTGTGCACCCATGTTGTGCAATGCCACAGAGGTCAGAAGAGGGTGTCGGATTCCCCTGGAACTGGAGTTAAAGATGGTTCTCACCATGTGGGTGCTGGGGATCGAACCTGGGTCCTCTGCAAGAGCGGTCTGTGCTCTTAAGGGCTAGGTCATCTCTCCAGCCCCAGAAAGTGCTTTTAAATACCCAATATAGTTTACTTTAAAAGTCATTTACCATTGTGGGTAATTGTAAAGTTAGAAACATTTTTCTTGGATGCTTTGTGGGTAATATTTGGGATTCCATTCATCCATTATTTACTAAAGTGTTATCTCTGACTCAAATGATTTTACAATCCATCAGGGGAAAGATGTGTTCCAAAGTTACCATAACAAAATGCACACAGTTACAGAAATCAAAAGTATAAATACTGCTATGCTGCAGAGCCTGGAAGGTAGCAGTAACTGATGCTTATGATGGGAGAGATGGCAGAATTGGTAGGAGTGAGGAAGAGCACATGGAAAACATTCGAGGTTAAAGAAAAGCCAAGGACACAGTCCACTGTGTGGTCTCCCAAGTGACTCCTGTGCCGCCCCAAAGTTATCACACTCAGAGGGGAGGGAGTATAAAGTAGTCAGTCATTCATCCTAGACTATTGTGTGACACACATATTGTAGGAATAGGAGAGATAGCAGAAAAATTAATTTTTCATATGAATTTTCTATTTCATTATGACAAATTTATTTTAAAAGTGCTTACCGTAGGGCTGGAGAGATGGCCTAGTGGTTAAGAGTGCCGACCGCTCTTGCAGAGGACCTGGGTTCGATCCCCAGCACCCACATGGTGGCCGAGAACCGTCTGGAACTCCAGTTCCAGGAAAACTCCAGTTCCAGGGGAGTCCAACACCCTCTTCTGACCTCCGAGGCATTGCACTACACGGGTGCACAGACTTGCATGCAGACAGTACATTCATACACATACAGAAAAAAAAGTGCTTACTGTAGGTGGTTAACAACTTTTTAAGATTTATTCCAAAGCACTTTATATATTTACTGATATCTATTATGATAGCTATTCCCAGGAATTTTTCTTAAGTAACTAGTGGATTGATGAGTCTTTCTTAATTATGAAGTACATGGCAATGTACTTCATTTACATTTGCAGGAAATAGCCAAAAAGGAGAAGTTCAAATTAATATAATAAAAGGAATATATCACCAGGTACACTGAATTTTGAATTCTGCATCCTCACTAATCTCTTCACCTTTTGGAACAGTTAGAATATAACATTTGGGTGAAAGATTTTCATTGAATATATGCACAAAATTTGACTGTAAATAAATCTCGCTAAGAGGACCTGTTGAAAACACTTCATTTATTCTTAGAACAGGATCAGGCATGTGAAGATATGAAACTTTCATATTTTTACTGCTGTAAGTGAATAAGCAGTTCTGCACTCAATAATAATCTTTTCTGGTTCAAAATGGAGCATATACATCTAATATTCTGGCTATGTAGCTCTCATAGTCTAGATGCACAAAGGGCTAGAGCTTCTCCATACCTTGAGACTGCTTTGGTGGGTGGGAATACTTAGTGGAACCTTGAAGAAGAAATCCAGTGAGAGACAACTGAGGGATTATGTCTCTGGTTATACCCAAGCGTGTATTCCCATCCATTATCCTTCCAAAGCCAAGCAAACTATGTGTGTGTGTGTGTGTGTGTGTGTGTGTGTGTGTGTGTGTGTGTGTGTGTGTGTCTGTCTGTCTGTCTGTCTATGTATCAAAACATTATTGGCTGAAATTGCAATATACTAAGCTTTTACTTTAAGTTTTCCTATGTGGCTAACATAAAGGGCTTTTCTCCATCCTGAATCAGAACTCTCAAATCTGTACCATCCTTCCTCTGTTCTGTGTAATCTCACCTGATGAGGAAATACAGTTTTATTAGTCCCACACAGCGAAATTTTCTTCTGGGGACCGCCTGCTCCTTGGCATTTATTACTGTACAGTAATCCCCTTTTGATTTAGACAGATAATGAAAGCTCACTCCAGTGCTTTAAACTCAGCCACTCTTGAACTAAAGCAAATGGAAATAGATATGAAGAACTGAAAAAAAGATACAAACAGTAAAATCAAAGTATTTGTACAGCTTCACTCTCCTTTGATTAAAGTTCCCCAGAAACCCACTTATATGAGAGAAGCTAAATTACTGTAATTAGTGCTGAGATCTGAGAAACGATTTTTACCTGACTAAACGAAGAACGAAGAACATTAAGTCTTTAAGTGACTGTAATTTTTCCCTACTTTTGGAAAAATATATTCCCACCTCCTTCTCTTCTCTGTGACCAGCTTGTTGTGCAGGTTAAAGATAGATGCAACTAAACTCATGGTTTGAGTCTCTGAATTTTATAAATCAAGATAGCCCTGGAGCTCCCAGAGGCTTGGAGGCAGCAGCATCCCGAGTCCCTCTGCCTCTGCAGTGCTTCCTTGCTTGTATAACCTCAGGCAGAGACCTTGTAAGTCTTGTAAGTTTCATGAGCTTCTTGAATCTCCCGAGACTTGGAATGTTTCAATTCAGAGAGAACAGCCGCACATCACACTGTCGCCTTTATTTTACTGTTTGTAATGGAGGCAAAGCCACACATGCACAGCCTGGAGAGAATCTGATATGAAGATCAGGGGCACAGGGCTCTCCTGTACACTGTAGGAGCCTGAAACTAGACTAGAGCTCTCTCATACTTTTCCAATAATTCTTCCTTTGTGCTTTTTCTGTTTGTTTGAAGCACTTTTCTTTATTCCTCTTTAATCTGACTGTTTGAAGACTTTGATGTTTGTACAGACACTTAAGGAAAATAAGAAGAATGTTCTTGCCTTTATCTCAATGTTTTGAATAATTAAGCTCCAAAGAATAAGCTATTCAACTTTTATTTGTATGTGGCTATTTGTGTCAGATTCTGAAGAACAAAACTGTTTGAGTACAAAGTCACTCAAGACACTGGCAGTAGGGCCAGTACAGCACCAGAGAGGGGCGTGTGTTCTAACCAAGGACTTCTCATCTGCTTGTTATTATTTATTTAGTTTATTATTTATTATTTATTTAGTCTCTTTGCATGGGTACATATTTGTATGTGTGTGTGTGTGTGTGTGTGTGTGTGTGTGTGTGTGTGTGCACATGTGGGTGGAGGCTGTAGGTCGACCCTGGGTGTCTTTCTCAACCTCTCTACAGGCTACTGTTTGAGGCAGTCTTTCACTGAGCCTGGAGCGGAGTCAGCTCCACTGGCTGCCCAGTGACCCCAGGTGGCCTCCTAGCTCTGCCTTCTGGTTACTCTGCGTCCAACACCATGCCCAGCTTTAGAGTCTGGGGATTGAATTCAGATACTTGGGCTTATATGATCAAGGCTTTACTGACTGAGCCATGTCTCAGCCCCACCAGCATTATGTTAATGGACAGGCTTCCCTCCCTTTCCTTTTTCTTCCTTCTTTTACACTTATTTTCTTTCTTCATCCTTTCTGTCTTTGTTACTGCTGTATGTTCAATGGTGTAATTTAAACAGAACTGGACTTAAAGCACTCTCCTTAACCTCTAATTCTTTTTTTTAAACAATTTTATTATTTTTTTATTTGTATGAATGTACTATCTGAATGTAGGTTTGTGCACCCCTGTCGTGCAATGCCATGCGAAGGTCAGAAGTCGGTGTCAGATTTTCCTGGAACTGGAGTTAAAGACGGTTCTCAGCCGCCATGTGGATGCTGGGGATCAAACCTGGGTCCTCTGCAAGAGCACTTGGCCCTCTTAACCGCTGGGCCATCTCTCCAGCCCCACCTCTAATTCTCATACCCATTGTTGAATCTCATGTTGACTTTTATCTTTTAAACTATAAAATGAGGAATGTTGTTGAACTTAGTGTATTAGTCACTTTTCTATTGCTGTGATAAAACCACTATGACCAAGGAAACTTATCAAAGGAAGAGTTTATTTGAGCTTACAATTGACACTTCCAGGGAACTAAGAGTCCATTGTGGCAGGAGGCGTGGTGGTAGGGGCTGGAGCAGAGAGTAGAGATTCACCTCTTCCAATGAGCACAGGAAGCCGAGAGAGAGCAACTGGAGCCTGCAAGGCTTGTTGAACTCAGTAAGCCTGCCCCCAGTACTTCCTCCAGCATGGCCACACCTTCTAAGATCTCCCAAAACAGCGCCACCAACTGGGGACAAAATGTCTGAATACTTGAAGCCTTTGGGGGACATTCTCATTCAAGCCACCACACTTAGATATTGCTTCAAGGACATGCATACAGACAGAATCACTTCCATCCTTCAGGACACAGGGGTTAGAGTCATGGCGAAAAATTATGAGACTCCTGTCTCACTGAGTTCATTGATCACAAACAAATTGACTGTATATAAAACTTACCTATATGCACACATGACATGTAAATCAGGATGCCAATAGACTCATTTCACACTCATTATCTGATGAAGGCTGCACTAGTTTGTCTGATAAATGGTACTGACATTCATTATTATAGTTTAGAGAGTCCAAGTTAAAGAGAATGAAGTGGTATGAAGCACTCTTCCATAAGTCCAGGGACATTTTTTATAGGAACTGCCTACAAATTCAGAACTTGGTTACCATACATCATTTTAGTGCTGGGCTGGCCCAGTTGTTCCTCATTTTTGCTCACCCACTATCCAGCCTTTATTTGAACAACACAGACAAGATGAAATGTTTAATGCATGTGGCGAGGTTGTATTATATAAATTATTATGTTTTAAGAATATCATTACTATTTTGATTCAGAAGATATTCTTTTCCATAGTAAAAATATATATTGTCTTATCATTATAAGTCACATATTTCAGCATGCAGAATTGTTCCTTCAGGCTTTTTTAGAAAATGTCTGATATGATTGTTGATGACTTTATTATGGCAATCACAAAACACCATTTTTTAAAATATTTAATTGAAATTTTGAGAATTTCATATAATTCAATGAATTTTGATCATATTTAAATTCTCCCCCATCTGTACTACCATTATTATGCCCACCTGATTTCATGTGCTGCACTTTACACACACCTACACACATACGCACACACATACACACAAAGTGCCCTTCAGTGAGAGTCAATCTAATCGAATCTAGTCAACCTACTTGGTGCTGGACCCTCAAAGAAAATTGACTGTATTAGCCACTTTTCTGTTGCTGTGATAAAACCACCATGACCAAGGGAACTTATAAAAGGAAGAGTTTTTGAGCTTACGATTGACAGTTCCAGGGAAATAGAGTCTGTTGTGGCAGGAACATGGTGGCAAGAGCTGGAGCAGAAAGCTGAGGTTCACATCTTCCAATGAGCACAGGAAGCCAAGAGAGAGCAACTGGAGGCTGGCAAGGCTTGTTGTACTCTCTAAGCCTGCCCCCAGTGAGGTACTTCTTCCAGCATGGCCACACCTTCTAAGACTTCCCCAAACAGTGCCACCAACTGGGAACAAAATGTCTAAATAATTGAAGCCTATGGGGGACTCTCATTCAAACCACCACACTGACTCTCCATCTCTTAGCAGCCATCAATTTCCAACAGCTCCTCAGCTAGGGTTGGCTTCTTACCTACCTCCCCATCTCCATGATGGTATTCCATCTGGCTCAAGCTTACCTGGGACTTGTGCATGCTGCGACCACTGCTGTGAATTCATGTGCAGTTACTATGAGCAACTGCCCAGCTGTCTGGAAAACACTGTTTCCTTGTGTTCATCCACCATCTCTGCCTCTTACTCTTTTTCTACCCTCGCTAAAAGGATCCCTGAACTTTGAGAAACAGAAGTGGGATAGAAATGTCTTAATATTTTTAAATGCACTTCATGTTTTACAAGAGACTTTTGCATAGATTATCTCATTTAACCCCAAAGCATCCTAACACTGAAAGCATTAATATTTGTGATTCAAAAATAAAACAATTATCCTGAGAAAAACACTTAGAAACTTAAAAAAAATCCAATATTTTTTGAATGCTTAATATGTTTTAGACATGGACTTAAATACTTTGTGATTATTATATATTTCATTTCACACACACAAACACACACACAATGCTATTGTTACCATTTTAGAAGTGATGGAACAGAAGCTCAGAAAAGTCAGGTGCCATGTCTGGAGTCCCAGCATCATGAGCGTGTCAATGGGGCTGAGCTCCACACATTTGCCTTCCTGATCACATTCTTCTCCTACATTGTCTTTTATGGTAATGTGATGCTAAAACATGGTGCATATTCAGAGAACTCTTCTACAAAGAAATTATTGGTTTCTGTGAATAACAATCCATACGGTGTTTCTTAGTGTATTGAAAATAGTCTTGACATTTTAAGTATGAGTAAAAATAGCATGTTCTATAGAAACCTAAAATTAGCCTTATAATACAAAGTAATTTAACACACAAGCTGTGTGACTAACATACAGTTAATGGAGTTACTGGGATTGAAATATCCAAAACAATTATGGTGCATCTGGTGTACTGTGGGTTTCTGACTTTGATTGTCAGATGTGACTTCTCCAGTTTGCCACAGGAAATTCCAAATGGATATCTTTCTATGGAGGTTATTCTATCACAGTGGAACTTTCTCCTTTCAAAGCACTATCAGAGGGCTCTTCCTTTCCATGAAACAATTGGCTTTGGGAACAGAAAACATAAGGCCCACATCCTAGCTCTGTCAGTGTCCATTGAGCTTTCATCTTCTCTGGTGTCATGGTGCTGTTGTGGGTGCAACTGAACAAACCACAGGTAGCTCAAAGAGGCAGAAATGTCAGCACAAGCAGGAGGTGAGAACTAATCTTGCTTACCTGGTTTTTCTGTATTGCCACCAGAACTGTGATTGTAGTAGTCACCAACTCCAAAAATACAAAACCTTTAGAAAACTCTTTACTGCCCAACTTTATGAAATTGATCAAAATTCTTTAGAATGGGCTCTCTAATATGTTCTCATCAAATGATTGATGAAATTAGCACTGCCTTATTTAATTTTCATGTCATTGTGACAAAACACTGCTGAGAAGCAGTTTAGGGGAGGAAGGATTTGGGCACTGTCCATCATGGTGGGGAGGACAGGGAGGCAGCAGAGTGAAGAAGCTGAGAGAAATGAATGCTCAGCCCACTTTCATCTGCTTCTCTTGCTCAGCCTAGGAACCTGGCCCATGGGATGCTGCCACCTTGTTTAGTGTGTGTCTTATAGTCACTTACTTTCTGAATTTCACCAGATCTTCTCTAGGGTCTGTGACATCTACAACCATGTGAGCACAGTTATGTTTGCAGTACCATGTATGGATTTTCTCCACATGAATGAGGCTCAAGTCCAGTTATACCACTGTTGGTTACCCCAAGATAAAAGTGCCACTGCTGCACCAATAGATAGTTTTCCAGGACAGATATTATTGTGCTTTATAGGCTTTACAGCTGGGTAGGACCATTGATTCGTTTTCTCCCATGGCAGCTTGCATAGCATCTTCTGATAACATGAGCGCTAGTGTTCAGGGAGGAGGCTTCCAGGTTAGTTCTAGCTCAAAAGTTCCAAGTCCTCTGTGTCTTACCTTCAAGTGCTGGGAGACACTCAAGGGCTGTGGTGATAAGGTTTTACTATTTTGGGAGTCTTTTAGACTACCCTGACCATTAACTCAAAGGGAAGGTTCTCTTTTCTGCTGCTGTGATTTATGTTATATAGCCTTCAGCTATGTACATACCCTCATATACATATTTTATATGTATTTTTCAGTAGGCTTATGAAATAATATATTTCCATTTGTTTTTCATATTACCCGTCCATTCTTCTATCTTTCCTCTACTTCCTCCAGTATTGCCTTCCCTCACCAATTAAAGTAGTCTCAAATTCCCCCTTTATAATACCTGTGCATTATTACCTCTATTGAACTCCTTCTCCTCTCCCCATATTATTCCTTTATATTTTCCTGGTTCCTGCAGTTACATCAGGATATTTACTCACGTTTAAAGTATATTAAGCTAGAACCACCAAATGATGGAGAACATGCATCTCTTGTTTCTCTGAGTCTTATTTCACACAGCATAACAGTTTCTGGTTGCATCCATTCATTTGAAAATTCTGCGATTTCATTTTTCTTCACAGCTGAATAGAAATCCATTCTTAAATGTATCACAATTCATTATCCATTTATTGGCTGAGGGAAATTTAGGATATATATGTTTCCTAGCTATTATGAAAAGAGCAGTAATAAACATGGCTGAGCAAGTATTTCTGTAGTAGGGAATCACATCTTGGGCATAGGCTAAGGAGTGGCACAGCTGGATCATTTGGTAGTTCTATTTTTAGTTTTTAGTTTTTTTTTTTTTTTTTTTTTTTTTTTTTTTTTTTTTTGGTTTGGGCTTTCTTTTCGAGAGACAAGGGCTCCTCTGTAGCCGCCAGCTGTACCTGGAACCACTCTGTAGACCAGGCTGGCTTTGAACTCAGCAAGATCCGCCTGCCTCTGCCTCCCAAGTCTAGGATTAAGGCGTGCGCCACCTACGCCCGGCAGTTTTTTATTTTTTTTTTTTTTTTGAGAGTAATTCTCCACACTGACTTCCATAGTCTTTGCACTAGTTTGTATCCCAACAATAGGTAAATTCGAGTCCTCTTTCGCCCCAACGGCACAAGCATTTGTTGGTCGTGTTGTATTTCTGTGATCTTAAGCATATCTGACCAGGGTTAAGATGAAAATTTGAAGTAGTGTGTTAATTCGCATTTCCTTCAACTAGTAGGGATGTTGAAGACCTTGTTAAAGTATTTTTATTCTTTTTATTTTTTGCATTGGCTTAGAACTCATCTGTTGGTATGTAATGTATATATGATATATATATATATATATATATATATATGTGTGTGTGTGTGTTCTAAGAAGAAGAAATAAAAAGGTAAAAAATGACTTTAAGGTCTTCAACATCTATATATATATATATATAGTATATTATATATAGTCTATATATAAATGATCACTACTTCTCATATGTTTTCAAATGGCACTAGCCTGACTCTTACGAATCGTGTTACACATCCTTTCCTCCCAATGCTCCCGTGAGGCTGGGTGGGGTGAGGTTTAATATAGAGGTCCCATTTTGAAGCTTGATAAGTGTGGCCTGTTCCCATGTTTGCATCATCACTATTGTGTAAGGAAGCTTTACTAGTGAGAATTGAGATGCATTTTTTCTCTCTTCTCTGCTCCTCCGCCTACATTCCTCCTTGGCCGTAAGTTTTCTCGCTCATCTTTCTCTCTCGCTTTTTTTTTTGTTTTGTTTTGTTTGTTTTCATTTCATTTTTTTTTTAACAATAGGTGATAATTTGTGAGTACAAAGCATCCTTCATGTAAAACCAATTTGCAAGCAGTTGTGCCCAAAGCACACAGCTCATGGGTCCCAACCATCCTGAAAGGGGGGGGGCTTGTATGTTCAATCAAGTTGATCAAATGAGTGTCAGTCTATATGTTGTAGTTTCACCATTTCAATCACCATTCACCCCAATCGAAGCCCTTGCATCTACCCGAAACCCAACGCACCGCCCCCATCTTCTCCGAAGATTGTTCCCTAGGCTTAGAAAAGGGGCACAGGTGGATGAGAAGCAAAACACTCTACTTTCTCTGGAGCTGATGTCTTGGTCTCTAGTCAGTTCTGGCTGTTTTCTTTCATGGGCTGCCAGCTTGTCCAGGCTTAACCTTTCGATCCTACTAATGAAGCACATGCAATTAGATATTTAGGTATTTAAACAGTATAAATATAGCCTTTCGATCCTACTAATGAAGCACACACAATTAGATATATGGGTATTTAAACAGTACTAATTGTTATGGTAGGTTACTTTGGTATAGACACAGATGTTTGGATGGTATGTCAATTCATGAAATGGGGATCTTTCAAATGTATATGTTCTAGGTCTGACTAGTTGTGGGATTCTGCAGTAGTCTCCATCTTTTGCAAAGATTAGCTTTTTTTGATGTGTGGTATACAATATACTTGTTTGTAAATATAAGATTCCATAGTTAGTGTATGTTAAGAAATTTCATTTGTCTAGAGATATGACACTGATAGGGTTTTCTCTAGGCTCTATGTCTTCCCTCAGCCCTGTGTTTTTGGCTGAGTTTAAAGTGGCTCTCATGTCACTCCCATTGAGAGGATCCCAAGTCCAATTAGATAGCTGTTGACTGTCCTTCAAATAACACTGTCACTACTGTACCAATAGAGGTAGTATGCTGGGCAGCTCATCATGGTTGTTAGGATTTAGGCCTTGGTTATACAACTGACTGATATTCTCCCTTAGCAGTATGCGCATTGTCTAAAAGTATGAGCTCTTAACTTCAGGTAGAAGACTTGCAGGTCAGTTCCTGCTCTGTTAATCTAAGTCCTATCCCTGAAGCATGTCCTATTCTGAACAATAGGGTCTTATTTTCTATTTCTGGTAGACAATCAAGAGCTTTGGCTGTAGCCTGCATTATTTTGTGTGTATTTCATAGTCACTTTCTGGAATGCTCTTGGAATGCTCTCACCAACCATTCAGAGGGAGATGACCTCTGTCTTACACTGTGTTCCCTGCAACACAGCCCCCAGGTTGTACCACACATGCTCTAATATTCAGACAGTGTATGTGAATTTATCATGGAATCTTGGGGCATCACATTGCACTCTGGGTTCCCTAGCCTCCCAAGGTCCAATCATCTCTCTTATTTCTTCTTCCCTTCTGTTCTAGTTTGTCTTCAGTTGCTGTGACAAAACATACTGACCACTACCACCTTGGGGAGGAAAGTGTTTATTCAGCTCACATCTCCTGGGTTATAGTTCCTCACTCAGGGAGCCCAAGGTAGGAAATCAGGGCAGGAACCTGGAGGCAGGAGCTCAAGCATAGGCCATGGAGGAATGCTGCTTACTGGCTTGCTCTCCTGGCCCATGTCTAGCCTGCTTTCTTATACCATACACAACAAGCTTCCTGGGGTGGCACCCCCACAGTGGGCTAGGCCCTCCCACATTGCTCAACAATCAAGAAAATGCTCTACAGATGTGCCCACAGGCCAGTCCAATGGAGCCAATTCCCCAATTGAGGCTCCCTCAACCCAGGTGTGTCAAGTTGACACCAAAGCTATCCGGCACAATTTCCTACACCCTCTTCTCTCCCCAGCCCCACCATCATAGTCATCCTGAGCCTCCCATGTTTTAATTGGGCCATATATATTTTTGAGTTCTTTGAATCTTTGTTTTTGAGTTCTTTGTATATTCTGATAATACTCTGTCACTTGTGTATCTGGTCAAAGTTTCTCTCATTCATTAATTCATTCACTCATTCATTCATTCATTCAGTTAAAAGTATCTTCCCTGGTTTCTTCAGGGACACTGAGGAGCTGTCTCCCTGCTTCCATAGCAGACCAGATAAGAGCCAGCCCACCCTGCTGGGAACTTGGGTCTTCAGGGACACTGAGACAACCAGCTTCACCTTGGTTTCTGCTGCAGGCCCTGTAAGAGGGATCCCACCCTGCTGGGAGCTCAGTTCTTCAGGAACACTCAGGAGGTAGTCAGGTGCCTCCTTGCTTCCACAGCAATTCAGAGAAGAGCTAGCCCACCCCTCTGGGAACTCAGGTTTTCAGAAACACTGAGGCAGCAGCCACATTGCTGGTACAGGGGTCAAATCCGCCCCCACCTCAGTCAAACTAAAGGAACAGGCCTACATCACAATGAAGAAACACTTGAATTTCACATCAGATTACAAAGAAAAGCAATCAAATCCACATGCCAAAAGCACAAAGAAAAATCAACAATGTGGGAAAACCAAATAAGAAACCTCCAACAAACTCTATCAGTCTTCTAGAGGACTCCAACCATGAGATCTCCCTGGAGATAACCCAAGACACAGATCTTAAAAGAACAATCATAGATATACTCAAATAAATCAATGGCCTAAAAGGAGAGAATGACCAACTCCAGAAGGAAATGGAAATGCTGAAAAAAAAATCTCAGGCTGAAATGAAAAAGGAAACTGAAAAAATAAAAGGGGAGAATGGTCAATTCTGGAAGGAAATGGAAATACTAAAGGAATCTTAGGCCGAAATGAAAAAGAAATCGAACACTCATCCAGTCAACAGGAAAAGGCAAGAGAAAGCCTTGTCAACAGAATGAATGAAGCAGAAAATAGAGTATCAATGCTAGAAGATAATGTGGAAGAACTGAAGAGCTCAAGCAAAGACTATGAAAAATTTAAAAAAAAAACACAGGAGTGGAATAATCAGGAAATATGGGACACCACGAGGAGAACAAACCTCCACATCATAGGTATAGAGGAAGGAGAAGAATCCCAGGACAATGGTATGGACCAGATCTTCAACAGAATTTTAGAAGAAAATTTCCCAAAATTGAAAAATCACACACCCATTCAAATACAAGAAGCACATAGAAAACCAAATAGACAAGATCAGAAAATAAATTCCCTACACCACATCATAATCAAAACTCTAGATGCTTAAAACAAAGACAGAATACTGAAAACCACAAGAGAAAAACATAAAGTTACATATAAAGGAAAACCCATCAGAATTACAGCTGACTTTGAATTTTTTTATTTTTTTTTTGCATTTTTGAAACATTTTGATTTATTTATTTTTATTTATGCATATGAGTGTTTTCCATGCATGTAAACATATCATATGCATGCAATACCGATGGAGGGCAAAAAGGTTGTCATATCCCCTGGACATGACAGTTCCCTAGAACTGGAGTTACAGATGGTTGTTAGCTGCCATGTGGGTGCTGGGAATTGAACCTTAGTCCTCTGTGAAAGAAGCCAGTGCTCTTAACTGTTGAGCCATCTCTTCAGCCCTAATTTTTAAAATTAATTTATTTTTATTGATGATTTGTATATTTCATACATCATCCTTCAGTCCAATTTAGACACATTCCCCTCTCCCTGCCCCCCACCCCACCTCAGCTCGAGCCTTCTGCCATACATGTCTATCCAGTTTTTCACTGCAGAGGCTGTTGCTTTGGGCAGAATTTAACTGTACCAGTCAGTTTTTGACCCAGTTTTTTTCTATTAATTCTTTATTTTTTTCATTTTTTAACAATAAGTGATAATTTATGAGTACAAGCATCCTTCATGTAAAACCATTTTGCAAGCAGTTGTGCCCAAACCCACACAGTCCAGGGTTCCCACCATCCAGCTGGGGGGACTTGTATGTACAATCAAGTTGATCAAATAAGTGTCCAGTCTATATTACTATAGTTTCACCATTCACCCCAATCAGAGCCCATACATTCTACCATGCCCCCTCTTCTGCAGTTTGTTCCCTAGGCTTACAAGAAGCAAAACAGTCTACCTTCTCTGGAGCTGTCATTTTGGACTTTGGTCAATTCTGGCTGTTTCCTTTTATGGGCTGAGTGTGTCCAGGAATAACCTTTCAATCCTACTAATGAAGCACAAGCAATTAGACAGTACTAATTGTTATGGTAGGTTACTTTGGTATAGACACAGATGTTTGGATGGTATGTTAATCCATGAATTATGTTTTTTTCTGTAAAATATGGCAGGGTCTTACTGTGGCTTATAACATCTCCTAACCAATAGAGGATGTAAGCTTGTGGCCTCAGCCATGAGTTATTCCTCCAAGGAGAGAGCTACTAGCCAATTAGATTTGGGATATACAGACATATGGCTGCCACTGCTGCACAGTATTTCCAGGCAGGTGAGGTGTAGCTGGTGCTGACAGAGGAGTATTGCTTGACTCAAGGAGACCTATATTTGCTTTATTGGTTTAGTGGCCTTTGGTAACAGTCTCTGTTATTCCAGAGACCAACTGTACACTTGCAAGTGCGGTCTCAATACATCTTTCCCATGCTTACATCAGGAATTTGACAGCGGGGCCTTACCGTCTCTCTTCTTGCAGGTATCCCAGTTTACAGGCAAGAAGCCTTTACTTTTTTTGGGGGGTGGGGGCTTGGATTCCCTGGCCAACACCTCCTTGGTAGAATAATCCATTGATGATATCAGAGCTCTCCTATATCAATATATTTTGTTTAAATGCACAGCTTAAGGAGACTTTCGTATTATATTTTGTTCTGAATAGAGAATAATCCTTTTTACAGTTCCTATGTCTATTAGTCAATTAAAGAAGACAGTTTTACCAGTTTTATAAGAGATTACATCTATAACAGTTGGCTCCAATTTACAGTTAGAGAATGACCTCATAATCATCGTATTCCTCCTTGTTCTATGAAGGGGAGGTAAGAAAGTCTCTCATATTAAACTTTGTGGCACCTAGAAGGTAATTTTCGTTATGACTCATTATAAACAGTTGTTACAAGTCGGATCCACAGAGGGGTTTGATGCCTGTAGCAGTCTGAGGCTTTTCTTACTTTCAATGTTCAGACAGCCAAACCTTTCTGCTGGCACTTCCTGGTACATCCTATACAATGCAACGCTGTATCTTTTCTTTCTCAGCCATTAAGTTGGTGATATTTTCACCTGTGGGAACATACAAATCTTTTCCTGTAGTTAGTTTTAAGATTTAAGTTGCAAAGTTTTTGACAAAAAAGTTTCACATATAGCTGTATCCCCCCTTTATAATTTAGGTTTTTGTTTTTTGACCCATGAGTCTCAAAAAGGCAGTTGTAGTACACATACCTATAGGCAGGAATCAAGGCGCAGATTTCATCAAATTCACCCAAGCTGTTTTGGGTGACTGTATGTCGTTAACTTGGGAAGCAAACTTAATTCCTTAAGTTAAATCATCCTACAGGTAAAAGAGAATGCTACAAGATGATACTGTACAGCAGAAAAATTATAGAGAACATTTGTATGCACCAATCCCAAAGTTATTGTTTTATGTTATATGTTATAGATTTTAAGTAAAACAAATGTGGACAACAACAATTTATATTTCCAATTAACTCAGATGCATTAACATTTTTATCAAAACCTTTAAGACAATGTTGTTTAATATACACATATTTACTTTTACTAAGTCCTAAAACACCATGTAACCTGTAGACAGAGTTTGGGCAAAATCGGATACTTGTTGAACTCACGTCAATTAAATGTACATTAATCGAATATAGACCCATGTCCCTCTCCCGCCCCTCCCACCCCTCCCGATTCACCATTTCAGTCAGTTTTCTGATGTAGTATTTCTGTTGTTGTTCTTTTAATGTTCATCCCTCTCCACAAGAAATATTTACAACTGGGTTATTTGTGCTAACATCCACAGATGAGGGCTACCATTCGTCGTTTGTTTTTCTGAGACTGTGTTACTTCACTTAATGTAATATCTTCTAGCTCCATTCACTTACTTGCAAAGTTCATTATGTTGTCTTTCTTTATTGTTGCATAGAACTCCATTGTGTACATGAACCACATTTTGTCTATCCACTCGTCAGTTGAGGGGCATTTGGGTTGCTTCCGGCTTTTTGCTATTGTGAACAGAGCTGCAATAAATATAGCTGTGCATGTATTTCTGCAGTAAAATGAGTCTTCTGGGTATATACCCAGGAGTGGTATCACTGGGTCAAATGGCAAGCTCATTTTGAGTCTTCCAAGGGTTCTCCACACTGCTTTCCATAGTGGCTGTACAAGTTTACATTCCTACCAGCAATGGATGAGTGTTGCCCTTTCCCCACAACCTCTCCAGCACTTGATATCATATGTTTTCTTGATCCTGGCCAGTCTTATCAGAGTGAGATATCTTAGAGTGGTCTTAATTTGCCTTTCCCTAATTATTAGTGACGTTGAACAGTTTTTAAGCTATTTCTCAGCCATCTCTATTTCCTCCTCTGTGAAGTCTCTATTCAGTTCTTTGCTCCATCTTTTGAGTGATTCATTTGTTTTCCTTCTTCTTTGCTTTTTGAGTAGCTTGTATACTCTGGAAATTAATGCTTTGTCAGATGTATCTGCAGTGAAGTTTTCCTCCCACTCTGTGGGTTTTCTCTTCACTTCCTTTATTGTTTCTTTTGATGTACAGAAGCTTTTGAGTTCAATGAGGTCCCATTTGTCAATTGTCGATCTTATTTCTTGTGCAGCTGCTGTCTGATTTAGGAAGTCTTTTCCTATGCTTATGTCTTGTAGTCTGCTGCCAAGTGTTTCTTCACCTCCAGTGTTTTGGGTTTCATGTTGAGGTCTTTGATCCATCTGGAATTGACTTTTGTACAGGGCGAGAGGTAGGGGTTTAATTTCACTCTTCTACAGGTGGTGATCCAGTTTTGCCAACACCACTTAATGCTGTCTTTCCTTCATTGTCTCTTCTTGGCCCCCTTGTCAAATATGGGGTGGCTGAAATTGTATGTGCTCAGGTTTGGATCTTCAGTTTTATTCCAATGGTCAACTGGTCTGTTTTTGTGCCAGTACCAAGCTGTTTTTATGACTATAGCCCTGTAGTATAGTTTGATGTCTGGTATAGAGATCCCCCCTGTATTGCTCTTTTCCCTCAGGGTTTCTTTGACTATTTGGGGTCTTTTGTTGTTCCAAATGAAATTGAAGATTTTTTTTCCAAGCCTGTGAAGAAGCTCTTGGGGATTTTGATTGGGATTGCATTACATCTGTACATGAGTTTGGGTAGAATGGACATTTTTTACTATATTTATTTTCCCAATCCATGAGCATGGGAGGTTTGTCCATCTTCTGATGTCTTCCTCAATTTCCTTCTTCAGGGATTTAATTTTTTTTTGTAGAGATCCCTGGTGTCTTTGGTTATGTTTGTTCCTAGGTATTTTCTTGTTTTTGAAGCTATTGTGAGTGGGAAGGTATCCTTGTAGTCTTTCTTCAGTTGCTTGTTGTTGGTGTAGAGAAAGGCTACTGATTTTTCTGGATTTATTTTGTATCCTGCCACTTTACTGAAGTACTTAATCATTTCTAGGAGATTTCTGGTGGAGTTCTTAGTATCCCTTAGGTAGACAATCATATCATCAGCAAAAAGGGATAGCTTGACGTCCTCTTTTCCAATTAGAACTCCTTTAATTTCCTGTAGGTTGTAGGGTTTATCCTGGTGTTGATATTGAGTTTTATTGCACTGTGGTCTGATAGGATGCATGAGATTATTTCAATCTTTTTATATTTGTTGAGTTTTTTCTGTGTCCCAGTATATGTTCTACTTTGGAGAATGTTCCATGAGGTGCTGAGTAGAAAGTTTATTCTCTGGCGTTTGGGTGAAATATTCTATAGATGTCTGTGAGGTCCATTTGGTGTATTGTGTCATTTAGTTCAGATGTCTTGCTGTTTATCCTTTGTCCTGTTGATCTGTCTAGGGGATGTAAAGGGGTATTGAAGTCCCCTTTCTTGCCTTATTGCCTTAGCAAGGTTTTCAAGCACTATATTGAAAAGGAGTGATGACCCACTCAATAGATGGAGCAAAGAGCTGGACAGAGACTTCACAAGCAAGGAATTAGAGATTGCTGAGAAACACCTTAAGAAGTGTTCAACATCACTAATCATTAAGGAAATGCAAATCAAAACCACTTTAAGATATCATCTTACTCCAATAAGACTGGCTAGGATCAAGAAAACAAATGATACCAAGTGCTGGAGGGGTGTGGGGCAAGGGGAACACCGTCCACTGCTGGTGGGAATGTAACTTAAACTGGTTGCAGGACATCGATGGAAAGCAGCGTGGAGAACCTCTTTGCAAGAAACGTGGGATGGGAACTGGATAACTTTCCAGCCATGACTCAGAACATACATATCTAACTCCTAGGCATGTATCCTTAAGACTCACCCCACCGCACCCCCAACTTGGACCTTTCTTCACAGTAAAGAAACAAGGCGCTGGAACCAGCGCAAATATGCCCCTCAAACTGACTATGGATAGAGAAAATGTGATTCAATGACTACACAATGGAGTCTATGCCGCAGTAAAGAAAAGAAAAACATCATGAGTTTGCAGGAAAGATGGCTGGAGCTAGAGGACATCATGCTGAGTGAATTCAAACAGTCCCAGAGAAACATAACAATGAATGGTAGTCCTCAGTCTGTGATGCTAGTGCTTAATTACCTAGTATTATAGTATTTCTGTGCAGGCCTCCTTGAGCTTTGGGTTGTCCAAAGCAGTTGTTAGTGTGATGCATATTGGAAACCATGTACGACAACTACAAACAGAAAGGACTTGCATCAAAGAACAGACCGAACAGTGAACTTCTTTGCTCAAAACAGTCAACTTCCACATGGAGAATATTGAGAAGAAAGAAAAGACCTGAGAAAGAGAATGAAAAGCCATGTTTGGAGAATGCACTGAGCTCCTGTGGGTAGGGAGTGGGGGGAGGGGGGACATGGGTGAGATTTGATAAAACGATATACAAATAAATAAAGTAAAAACAAAGCAAACCAAAGAGAAAATCAATTCGTACCAGTCAGGTTGCCACTGACTGTGATGAGTTAAATGAGCAAAAGCAGCAGGAAGAGCACAGCGGCGGGCCAGCTTCGGGATGGAGCTCAGTCACTCTGGAGCTTTTCTTTGACAATTTTTTATTGATAGTCAAATAAACAACCCTGTACACGAAAAAAAAACAAGAACGACCAAAGACTCAGGGATTTTGTGCCTCCCACGCACAGCCCGGGCACAGACCCCTACACGTCCAAACAGCAAAAATCCTACCCTATTACCTTAAGGGGAATGCTTCTGTCTTTTCCCCCATTTTTAGGATGCTACTTTCGTTTTCCTGTGTGGTTTGTCTAGGAATGTCCAATATGGCTTTGATTCATTGAGGAATGTCCCATCCAGCCCGCGAGCTCTACGCCTTCTCCCGAGCACTTTTAAACATGAAGGATGCTGAGCCTTCTTTTGGTCAAGTATGCTTTCTCTGCACAATTGCAGATGATGGTGTGGTTTTTGAGTGTTGCTGCGACGTCATTCAGTCATTATATGTGCTTGATGCTATTTTTGTTTTATTTTATGTTTGAAACTTCCTGCATCTCTGTATGAATCAACCTGGTCATGGATGATCTGACTTGATGTGGGCTTCTCTCATACATGGCGATTGCCTCAGTATCCTGTTTATAAGAATTTGCATATGTTGTTCATTACGGAGAAGAGGTCTGATGAGTTGCTCCTTTGTTTGGTTGTGGTTTTTTACCGGTTTTGGAAACATAAACAAATGATTCTATTTTGAATTTGGATTGTTTCTCTTTTCCTTTTTTTGGTTAACTGGGCTAGAGGTCGGTCTTCTTGTTTTATTCTCTCAAAAAAAAACAACTTTTGCTATTCATATTTGATTTTATTGTATGGTTTTCTTTGTTCTATTTTCCTTGATCTCTCTCGCTATCTCCTTGACTTTTGTCTGTTTTTGGATTTCTCTGTCTGCGTGTGAGTGTAATTTGGAGGCTTCATTTGTTGTTGTTCCTCTCAGTAGTTTTTAGAGCTTGGCAGTTGTTTGATCATTCACTTTGACCTTTCTGTTTTTTTATAAATGTAGGAAGTTAGCGTCAAGCTATACTACAACCTTCCCTCTTAGAATTTTAAAGTGTCCATAGGTTTTTCTGTGTTGTATATCATTGTAATTCTGTTCCAGGAATGTTTTTCTTCTTCTTTCTTTCTTTCTTTCTTTCTTTCTTTCTTTCTTTCTTTCTTTCTTCCTTGACCCATTCATTATTCAGGAGAGTGTTGTTTGGTCTCCATGTGTTCTTGTAGGTTGTAGGGTTTATCTTGGTGTTGATATTGAGTTTTATTGCACAGTGGTCTGATAGAATGCATGAGATTATTTCAATCTTTTTGTATTTGTTGAGTTTTTTCCTGTGTCCCAGTATATGGTCTACTCTGGAGAATGTTCCATGAGGTGCTGAGTAGAGAGTGTATTCTCTGGTGTTTGGATGAAATATTCGATACATGTCTGTGAGGTCCATTTGGTGTATTGTATCATTTAGTTCAGATGTCTCTCTGTTTATCCTTTGTCCTGTTAATCTGTCTAAAGGACTTAGTGGGGTATTGAAGTCTCCTACTATTAGTGTGTACTGCTGATTTTTTAATGCTAATGATGAAAGCCAGTAGAGCTTGGACCAAAATATTTCCAGTACTAAATGACTACAGATGCCAACCCAGGTTACTACACCCAGAAAAAATTTCAATTGTAACTTATGGAGAAAGGAAAATATTCCATGACATAAACAAAATGTAAGGATATATGTCTAGGGCTGGAGAGATGGCCTAGCGGTTAAGAGCGCCGACCGCTCTTACAGAGGAACCGGGTTCGATCCCCAGCACCCACATGGTGGCCGAGAACCATCTGAAACTCCAATTCCAGGAGAACTCCAGTTCCAGGGGAATCCGACACCCTCTTCTGACCTCCGCGGCATTGCACGACACGGGTGCACAGACTTGCATGCAGACAGTACATTCATACACATACAGAAATAAATAAAAAAAAATTAAAAAAAAAGAATATATGTCTAGAAATCCAACTCTCCAGAAAATACTTGAAGCAGTTCAGAGGACAGAGGAAAGGAGCATCTATCCCTAAGCAGCAAGAGACAGTAATTAATGAAGGTATAAAATCAGAAATAAAATCATAACAAAAATGCAAACAGAAAATAAACTAAACTGAAGGGAAGCAATACACATCTCTCAATATTAACCCTAAATATTAATGGTATAAATTCCCCAATCAAGAGACACAGACTGGGAGACTGGATTAAGAAACTGAATCTAGCTTTTTGCTGTTTATAAGAAACATACCTCACTTTCAAGGAAAGACACCATCTTAAGGTGAAAGGGTGGAAAAGTATTTCAAGCAAATGGCCCCCAAAAGCAAGCAGGGGTTGCTATTGTAATATCAGGCAAAATATGTTTCAAAGTACAATTACTCAGAAGAGATGAAGAGAGTCACTACATCCTTATCAAATGATCAATCAACAGTGAAGATCTCACAATCATAAATAGATATGTACCAAATACTGGAGCATCAAAATTCATAAACACAATCCTGAAGGACTATAAGACACAGATCATTCCTAGCACACTAATAGTGGGAGACTTTAATATCCCACTGAGCCCACTGGACAGGTCAACTGGACAAAGAATAAACAGAGAGACATCTGAACCAAACAATGCAATACACCAAATGGGCCTGACAGACATCTACCAAATATTCCACCCAAACACCAAAGAATATAATTTCTACTCAGTACCCATGGAACATTCTCCAAAATTGACCATATACTTGGACACAGAGCAAACCTCAGCAAATACAAAAAATTGAATTAATTTCATGCTTCTAATCAGATCACAGTGCAACAAAGCTTAATATCAACACCAGAAAGAGCCCTGCTAGCTACAAGAACACATGGAGGCTAAAGAACACACTATTGAATAGCGAATGGGTCAAAGGATAAATAAAGAAAGAAATAAACACATTCCTGGCACTAAATGAAAAGGATGATATAACACAAAAAAACCTATGGGACACCTTAAAAACACTCCTGAGAGGGAAATTCATAGCCCTAAGGGCCTGCATTAAGAAAACAGAAAGAGCACAAATAAATAATCTAACACTGAAACTAAACACACTTGAGAGACAGCAACAAATGAATCCTAAACCTGGCAGACAGTAGGGAATAACAAAAATCAGAGCAGAAATCAATGAAATAGCAACAAAAGACCCCGAATAGCCAAAGCAATTGGCTATGTGAAAAGAGCAATACAGGCAGGGTCTCTATAGCAGACTTCAAACTATACTACAGGGCTATAGTCATAAAAACAGCCTGGTACTGGTACAAAAACAGACCTGTAGACCAATGGAACAAAACTGAAAATCAAAACTTGAGCACATACAATTTCAGCTCCCTCATATTTGACAAAGGGTACAAAAAGACTCAATGGAGAAAAGATAGCATCTTCAGCAAATGGTATTGACAAAACTGGATCATCACTTGTAGAAGAATAAAATTAAACCCCTATCTCTCGCCCTGTACAAAAATCAGCTCCAAATGGATCAAAGATTGCAATGTGAAACCCAAAACTCTGAAGGTGATAGAAGAAAAAGTTGGCAGCAACTTACAAGACATAGGCCTAGGAAAAGACTTTCTAAATCAGACAGCAGCTGAACAGGAAATAAGGTTGACATTTGACAAGTAGGACCTTACTAAACTCAAAAGTTTTTGTACAGAAAAAGAAACAATCAGGGAAGTGAAGAGAAAACTCACAGAGTGGGAGGAAACCTTCAATGCTGATACATCTAATAGAGCATTAACTTCCAGAATATATAAACTACTCCAAAAACAAAGAAGTAAAAAAACAAATGACTCACTCAAAAGATGGAATAAAGAGCTGAACTGAGTCTTAACAATCAAAGAAATAGAGATGGGTGAGAAACATCTTAAAAAGTATTCAACACCCCTAAGTGTTGAGGAAATGCAAATTAAAACCACTTTAAGATATCATCTCACTCTAATAAGACTGGCTAAGATCAAGAAAACAAATGATACCAAATGCTGGAGAGTGTGGAGAACCCTTGGAAGACTTGGAATGAACTTGCCACCTGACCCAGCCATACCACTCCTGGATATGTACCCACAAGACTCATCTTACTGCAGAGATACATGCATAGCCATGTTTATTGCAGCTCTCTTCACAATAGCAAGGAGCTGGAACCAATCCAAATGCCCCTCAACTGACTAGTGGATAGAGAAAATGTGGTACATCTACATAATGGAGTTCTATGCAGCAGTAAAGAATGATGACATCATGAAATTTGCAGGTAAATGGATGGAACTACAAGATTTTATGTTAAGTGAAGTAACACAGTCCCAGAAAAACAAAAGATGAATGGTATCCCTCATCTGTGGATGCTAGTACCAAGTACCTTTTGTAAGGCAAACTGAGCAACATTAATTTTATATTCCTTGTGATCTGAAAACAACTGTGCTCTTATATTGTGAATTCCCTAGACAGGTTTTAGAACAAACCTACTGTCCTAGTTTGTCTTCCATTGCTGTGACAAAACACTCTGACCAACACCAACTTGGGGAGGAAGGGTTTATTCAGCTTACATCTCCTGGGTCACAGTTCATCATTCAGGGAGCCCAAGGCAGGAACTCAGGGCAGGAACCTGGAGGCAAGAGCTGAAGCCCAGGCCATGGAGGAATGCTGTTCACTGGCTTGCTCCCCTGGCTCATGCCCAGCCTGCCTTCTTATATGGTACACAACAACCTGCCCAGGGTGGCACTACTCATTGTGGGCTGGGCTCTCCCACATTGCCTGACAATCAAGACAAGACTCCACAGACGTGGCCACCGGCCAATCCAATGGAGCCAATTCCCCAACTGAGGCTCCCTCAACCCAGGTGTGTCAAGTTGACACTAAAACTATCCAGCACAATTGACCCCTTGTCAACTTGACACACAAAACACATCACTATAAATTTCTGTCCTAGTTTGTCTTCCTGTGACAAAACACTCTGACCAAAACCAACTTGGGGAGGAAAGGGTTTATTCAGCTTACATCTCCTGGGTCACAGTTCTCACTCAGGGAGCCCAAGGCAAGAACTCAGGGCAAGAACCTGGAAGCAGAAGCTGAGGCACAAGCCATGCAGGAATGCTGTTCACTGGCTTGCTCCCCTGCCTCATGCCCAGCCTCCCTTCTTATACGGTACACAACAACCTGCCTAGGGTGGCACCACTCTTGTGGGCTGGGCCCTCCCTCACTGCTTGACACTCAGACAGTACTCCACAGATGTGGCCACAGGCCAATCCAATGGAGCCAATTCCCCAACTGAGGCTCCCTAAACCCAGGTGTGTCAACTTGATACTAAAGCTATCCAGCACACCTACCATTTATTTTCAGATTTTGGATTTTTGGTATATGATGGTGGGTATGTATGCAACTTTTAGAGCAATATAAAATTAAGATGGAAAAATGTGAATCAAGAAATATGATATAACATACAAATTGTTTTCAGAAGATACAATTTTAACAGAGGTGCAATGTATCAGGCTGGTGTAACTTAGCCTTTCTGGGTGCTTAACAACCATACTTAACGCCTATACCAATTTGGCAGAGGGACCTAAGGGATATCTTTGTTCCTTGCCCTCCGAGTTCAACTGACTCTTAGGGGACTACGCATAGGGGCATCTCTTGAAATGACCTGCAGTTGTGGGTCACCAGTCTTCCTGTGTAGGGAGGTCTTGGAAATCCACTAATGGGACTTCAGCCAATGACCAGTCTATAAAGAGGAAAGTCTGCTCATGTTTCAAAAAGGGAAGCCTGGTCTAGCAAGACCTGATTTTGTCCTCCAGTGGGTGGAACTGGTAAATGAAATGCTGAAAAGAGCCAGGGGCTCTCACCCTTCCCTCCTGCCAAAAAACCTCGAGTGACCCCCGAGGACCAGATCTCAACTGACCTTAAGAAAACAAAAACCTTGGTTAATCTGGGCTAACTGTGTGGCCTTAAGCATCCAAAAGGAAAGTAAAACCAGAAATAAATAATCAGTAAGGCCTGAGAAATTGTACTTCAGATATAAAACTCTAGATCTTAGTAAAAAGACAAAAAGAAAAAGAGAGAGCACAGTTGTTTTACCTGTATTCAATTCTTTCTGGCAAGTGCATCTACTCTGTGGCTGCCACTGCTTTTGTGATTCATCAAAGACATGAGACACAGCTTTTTTTTTTTTTTTGTCTTTTTGAGATAGGGTCTCCCTGTAGCCACAGCTGTCCTGGAGCTCACACTGTAGACCATGCTGGCCTTGAACTCACAGATCCATCTGCCTGTGCCTCCTTAGTGCTAGGATTAAAGACGTGTTCCATCATGCCTGGTGAGACACAGCTTTTAAACACTCCAATATGGACTGAAGACTCATGTCTCTCCAAGAATCCTCCAAACCTTCAATGCCAGATGGGGACTACTGAGATATCCAGCTTGTGGACTGAGCAGATACTGGGATTTCAGCCTCATCAGAGTATAGACTGCCATTGTTGGACTACCCAAGCTGTATCATGGAGGCCAGTATAGGAAAATCAAGACAGGACATGTGCTTACTGGACCTCATTTGGGTGACCATGGGAGGGAAAGACCCCAGTATGGAGCACAAGGGTGAGATTGATCGATGTTTGGGCTTTCCAAGGAGAAACCTTCAAACACTTCCTTAAGGAAAACATGACATCTTTTAGCAAAAACAAAAAAAAAAAAGAAAAAGAAAGAAAGATAATCCTCCAATTCAGTGGTATGTGTATGTATGTATGTATTTAGTATGTATTTAGTACTCTAATTCCATTCTATATATATATATATATATATGCAATACAAGTTGGAGAGAACAAAAAAAGAACTGGGAAAACAAACAAACGAACAATAACAACAACAACAAAACCTCTGGAAAGACTCAGAAAAAGATGTAAGACATGTGTGGTATAGTGCAGGAATTCAGGTGGGGTGAGGGCATGGAAAGGGAAGTGACTCTAAATTCAATTGAGAAATGGTGTATGATGTATGGAAAGAGTTTAATAACAATAAAAAATTAATAAAAAAAGAAACAAAGAAACAAAGAACACAATACAAAAAATCAACAAATCCAAGAGCTGGTTCTTTGGAAAGATAAACAAGATAGATAGACCTCTAGCCCAATTGACTAAAAGAAGGAGAGAGCAACTCCAAATCAACCAAATTAGAGATGAAAAGGGAAACATCACAAAGACAGTCAGT
This sequence comes from Rhizomys pruinosus, assembly GCA_009823505.1. NCBI lineage: Eukaryota > Metazoa > Chordata > Mammalia > Rodentia > Spalacidae > Rhizomys > Rhizomys pruinosus. Next base: position 396,935 of record VZQC01010587.1, on the reverse strand, counting down.
GAAAAGATTCAGACAATCTTATGGGAATACTTTGAAAACCTATACTCTACTAAATTTGAAGACCTAATAAAAATGGATGACTACGTGACATCATGTAATCCACCAAGACTTAACTGGGAAGAGATCTACAGCTTAATAGACCCATAATAAAGGAGGAAATTGAAAGTGTAAAAAAAAAATCTCCCAATTAAAAACAGACCAGGTCCAGATGGATTCACGGCAGAATTCTATAAGACATTTAGAGAAGACCTACAGCCACTACTACTCAAATTATTCAAGAAGATAGAAACAGAAGGAAATCTCCCAAATTCCTTCTATGAAGCCAACATCACTCTAATACTAAAACTAGGCAAAGATACAACCAAAACAAGAAAACTATAGACCCATTTCACTAACGAACATAGAGGCAAAAATTCTCAACAAAATACTTGCAAACTACATACCAGCACATATCAAAAAGGTCATCCACCATGACCACGCTGGATTCATACCAGAGATGCAGTGATGGTTCAACATATGTAAATCAATAAATGTCATAAAGCACATAAATGGACTGAAAGACAAAAACCACACAGTCTTCTCAATCGATGCAGAGATGCAAAAAAGGCCTTTGATAAAATTCAGCATGCCTTCATGTTTAAAGTTCTGGAAGGAATTGGACTGGAGGGAACATTCCTCAACACAATTAAAGACATATACGACAAACCCACAGCAGCATTATCCTAAGGGGAAACACTAGAAGCATTCCCCTTATAGTCAGGAACCTGGCAAGGCTGCCCCTATCCCCACTCCTTTACAATATAGTGCTTGAAATGCTCATGAAAGCAATAAGACAAAAAAGGAAATTAGAGGAGCACTAATTGGAAAAAGAGGAAGTCAAACTATCCCTTTTGCAGATGACATGACAGTTTACCTAAGGGACACCAAAAACTCCACCAGAAAACTTTAGAAACCATCAACTACTTCAGTAAAGTGACAGGATACAGTAGATCAATGGAACAAAACTGAGGATCTAAACCTGAGCACGTCGAATTTCTGGCATCAACAAAGGGGTCAAGAAGACTCGATGGAGGAAAGACAGCATCTTCAGCAAATGGTGTATAATAGAAAAAAACTCTGGTAGTAACCTACAAGACATAGGCATAGGAAAATATTTTCTAAATCAGACAGGAGCTGCATACAAAATAAGGTCAACAACTGACAAATGGGACCTTATTAAACTCAAGAGCTTCTGTAAAGTACAAGAAACAATCAAAGAAGTGAAGAGAAAATCCAGAGTGGGAGGAAATCTTCACCAGTGATAACACATATTTTCTTCTAACAGTTTCAGCATTTGAGGTTTCAAATTGAGTCTGTGATCCATTTGCAGTTGATTTTGTGTAGGATCATAAGTATGTGTCGAATTTTATTGTTCTATATATGAATATCCAGTTTTCCAGCACAATTTGTGGAAAGTACTGTCTTTCCTCCACTGTGTATTTTTGGAATCTTTGTGATATAGTAGGTGTCTATAATTGCATGCACTCATCCTCAGTATTCTATTTTGACCCATTGATCTACAGGTTTATTTTTACCAGTGTCATGCTGTTTTTATTACTCTATCTCTATAATATAGTTTGAAATCTGGTATGACAATTTCTCCAGCATTGTTTTTTTTTTTTTTTTTTTGGAGCAAGGCACGCTTAAAGCTAGTATCCGCCCGATATGGAGGCTGGTGCGTGCCTGTTTGGGGGGATCAAAAGTGCTGTCCAGCATTGGAAAGAGGGCAGGCAGCCTTGTAGCAGTTACAGGAAGAAAGACAGATGAATGTTGTCTGCTCTCATGGTCTACCCTATAATCCACAGGACAGGGAATTATAGAACGTGCTCATCGCACGGTTGAAAGAGGTCCTATCAAAACAAAAAGGGGAATTGGGGAAGAAAACGGCCAAAAGGATAGGACTCGTTTAATCTCTTGTACTTTAATTTTTTAAATTTTGGACAATAATAATAATTCTGCTGCTGATCGACATCAGTGGCGTGGAGGAAAGGAAAAAGGATATGTGAAATGGAAGGACATACTTACAGGAAAATGGAATGACCCGGACCCAGTCTGGGTCTGGGCGAGAGGCTCTGTTTTTGTTTTTCCACAGAATCGAACTGACCCCGTGTGGGTGCCAGAAAGACTCACCAGAAAGTGTAACAAAACTTCTCAGGATGAAGATTCCCTTGCTGAGGCTGTTGTCGCTGATCCTGAGTCTGTTAACACCAACCCGGATGGATCCGCGTTGGGGGATACTGTCGGTGTTCCCTAGACCAATGCCAGTTCGCCATGATGCTAAGCTTTTCCCTCGCCTTTTTAGTACTAATTCATCTTGGGATGTGCCCTATTTGCCCTTAGATGTAAGAATAGCCAGTATTAATGAAAATAGAAGTTTTGCATTAAGTGGTAGTCCATGTTTTCCTAAGGTTAGAAATATTAGCAAAAATTCAAAATGTGTTCAGATGTATAATCAGATAGCGGCTTGGTTTGATTTGCCAGAGGATTCCTATGGACCCCGTCATTCTGCCAATGCCTCTTGGAGTAGGGAGGGGCCAGCTAAGCAATGGGGGAAGAACAAGCACACCCCCGCAACCTAATAGGCGCCATATTGTGTGGGCATTAATGGGGGGAAAATTAATCGACGCATTGATTCTTGTCCAGAAGAGATAGATAATTGTGGCAAATAGCAACAATTAGGATGTGAAGTGAAACATTCAGGCCTATAAAACGGTTCCCAGGCTGGCAAAGCGAGCGAACAACTTTCGAGCTATCTTCTAGGAAACTGGGCTGAGCAGTTTGAATGATTGGTGACCCAACTAAGAGTGGAAATAGTGCAGCGTGAGTGGGNCCTGGACCTTGCCATCAGACTGCCATCCTGGATCTCAACAGCCATGAATCATCTCAAGGAATGGGCGGGGTTGGGATCCTTGGCATGCGTAATGTTGTTCGTATCTTTCCTCTTCCTGTGGTGTCTTTGTAAAATGAGAGTATCCCAACAGCAGAACATGGCTTTACTAGCACAGGCTTTTGTTGCCATTGAAGATGGACATTCCCCACGAGCTTGGCTCTCAATTAAGCAAAAATCTTAAAGGTCGTGTCGCCCCTGAATATCTTCATGATCCTACTCAGAGACGGGCAACTTTCCTTCTACCTAAGGCATGGAACCCCCAGGGCGATGGGGTATCCTATGACGGGTTTAATGGAGGAATGATCCTAAGACAGGGGGGATTGTTGAATTCCATCTGCAGCCTCGAGACCATGCTCTATTAAAACAAAAAGGGGGAACTGTTGGGAGCTGCGAAGTGCAGTGCCTCAAAGGTGGCACCGGTTTCCACCTCCCACCCCCACGGGGGTGAGCACTCCATGCAGTTGGTTTGGCCCTGCTGAAGCCCTCTGTTCTGCATAGAGATATCCTATCCTTGAGACCCACGTGGTGGAAATTGATTGGTTATGAAATGCTATATAAGTGGTGAACCAGTAGCAGACGTTGAGAGGAGACGTTGAGAGAGAGCAGATGTAAGGGTGCCCGAATAAACTGCTTGAGGAAGATCACTCTCGTGTTGTGTCTTCTTTCGCTGGACGAAGGGAGTCGTGACGGTTATGTTTATTCCTAGATATTTTTTGGTTATTGTGCTTGGAAGTATTTTCATAATCTCTTTCTCTGCAGCTTATTATTGTTATATAAACAGGCTACTGATTGTTTTGTAAATTTATTTTGTATCCTGACACTTCGTGTTGATCATTTATGATTTTCCGGCAGAGATTGGGAATAACTTATGTATGCAACTTGGTGATTTTGAAACGAGTTTACTTACTATTTTTAATTTATGTGTATATGTATAATGTCTACATGTATGTAAATGCACCAATATGCCCTATCCATGGAGGTCAGAAAAGCATTTGGACCCCTTGGTAGTGGCATTATAGACTGTTGTTAGCTGCCACATGGGTGCTGGGAATCAAACCCAGGTCCCCTGCAAGAGCAGTCAGTGTTCTTAAGCATTGACCCACCTCTCCAGTTCCTCTTTATAATTTTTTAAATGCATGTACTTAGTGCTATAAATGTTCCTCTTAGGATTACTCTTACTTAGTGTGCCCCAGAGATTTGGCTATGTTATGTTTTATTTTCATTTAGTTATCTGAATATTTTTATTTCTTTCTTCATTTCATTTTTGACCCATTATTGATTCAGTAGTGTATTGCTTAATCTTCATGAGTTCATGTAGTTGTTAAAGCTTTTTTGTTGTTGATTTTAACATTTATTTTATTATGGTCAGATGGACACATGGAATTATAATTTTTTATTTTGGGGAATTTGTTTTGTGCCCCAATTTGTTGTCCACTTTAGAGAAAATTCCATGGGCTCCTGAGTAGAGTCATTGTCGTTTGTAGATGTCTGTTAAGTCTGTTCTAATATATCCTTTAATTCAGATATGTTTCTTTCTTTATTCTTCATCCAAATGACCTGTCTGTTGGAGAAAATAGGGTATTGAATTCACATCCTATTATTTAAGTGTGGTTAATCTGTATCTTGAAGTCTCTCTTTATGAAATTGGGTGGCCAGGCATGGTGGGGCACATTTTTAATCCTAGCATATATATATATATATCTAATATATACCATGGGATAAATACATACAATATATAGAATATATATATATAATAGTTATATATATATATATATATTCTATGTATGTATTTTAATCCATGGCTGAAATTATCTTGAATTTGTCTGTTCTCTCTCAATTCACATGGAAGTCCCTCCTCTGATAATTTTAGTTGGGAAGTCTGTTTTAAAAAATCCCCAATATTAGCTAGTACACTTGCTTGTGTCTTCTTGATCCTTGTGGCTTGGAATATGTTTTCTCCCAACTTTTCCACAGAATTTGTGCTTCTTCTTAAAGTTACATTCGTTTCTTGTATAGAACCAAAAAATGGATTTTGCTTTTAATGTATTCAATTAGCCTATGCATTTTTATTGGGGATCTGAGGACATTGATGTTTAAAGTTATCATTGAATGATAAGTGTTAGCTATGCTCATTTTGTTTTCTGTTTGTGAATCTTTGCCCTATTTGTGTTTCTGTCTTCTTCTGCAAACTACAGATCAGTTATTTTTTTTCCCATGATCATATATATATAATTATATATAATATATATTATATATATATATTATTATTTTGTTTCCTTAATCCATTGCATTGTGTACAGTATACTCTGTAAGGCTGGTTTGGTGAATAACAATTTTTTCAGGTTGTTTATATCATAGAACATTTTTCTTTATCTCTTGGCTATGATAGACAGTTTTTAGTTGCTATATTATTCTGTGTTGGAAGCTGTGATTATTTATACCTTAGAATGCTTTGCTTCTTTACACTCTTCTGGATTTTAATGTTTGCATTGAAAAGTCCAATGTTATTCTGATGGCTTTTCCTTTATACGCAGCTTGGACTTTTCCTTTGCAGCTTTCCGAATTCTCACTTTTTTCTGTACAACTGTGATATGACATGGGTGTTTCTACTCTGACCATGTCTAATTCTTGCTCTATGTGTTCCTTATATCTGGACTCACCTTAATTTAGGGAAGTTTTCTTCAATATTTCTGTCAAAAATGTGGTTGGCACCATTGACTTAATCTTCTTTCCCTTCTATGTCCCTAAGTGGCAGGCAGGTTTTGTCTTTTCATGGTTTCCTACAACCCTTATGTATATCATTTCCGTGGTTCCTATTTTATTTTGCATATTATTTGCTTGACCAGTCTTTTCTCTCCTACTTTATCTTTAAGTTCTGATATTCTGTTTTCTATTTGATTCATTCTCCTGGTAAAACTTTCTCCTTAATTTTCTAATTGGGTTTTTGAGGTATTTCAAATCCATTTCCATTTAAGTTTGAGTTTTCTTCAATGCTTTTATTTCTTTCCTGAATTTGTTTTTCTAATCTGGAATTGTCTTTATGGTTTCATTCAGCCATGCGTTTTTACTTTATTTAACTTAATTTAGGACTTTATTCCAACCTTCTTTGAATGTGTTGAGGTGTTTGCTTGTATGTTCTTTAAACTCTTTCAGGTCTTTGACCATGTTTATATTTGTTCTTTTAAAATCTGTCCCTTGAGGTTCCTCTTCATAGTTTTCCCTGTAGAACATTTCGATAGGACTAGTGGGATTTGGTAGGAACATATCTTGGTTTTTCATATTTTTTACATTTTTTAGTTTTTATTGAGTTTTTATTCATTTCATACAATAGATTTTAATCAAAGATAGACCACCACTCCCACTGTCAGCCCTATATCCCCAGGAAATTACATGCATTCTGTAATCTATCTTAAGTCCTATCTAGTTAAGCATTTATACCCAGAAGTCCCTTCATGAAAATTCATTCACTGGAGTCTAGTCAGCCTATCTAGAATCACTCCCTTAAAGATCTCCATTCTTTCACCCCACAGTAATAATTTAACAATAGTTCTTCAGGAAGGGTTAGATCCTGCTTCCCCTTTCTCCAGTTCTATACTGGTTGTCATCTGATCGAGTCTTCATGGGTCTTGTGCATGCTGTCACCATTGTTGCATATTAATATGAGCAGATTCCCAGAGTCCTGACAGTCTGTTTCCTTATGATCATTTATCAACCACAGTAACAAGAGCTAAAGAGGGTCACTTAATTCTGATCAAAGGAACAATTGACTAAGAAGGTATTACAATAATGAACACATATGCACCAAACTCTGGTGCACCTAATTTTATAGAAACAGTATTTCAGGACTATAAAAATACAGATTAACCTCAGCACAATAATAGTAAGTGAGTTATTACTTCACTATCTCCAAATAGATAGATCAACTGGGCACAGAATACATATAAAGTCATCTGTAATAAATTATATATAACATCAAATGGACCTAACAGACATGTGCAGAGTATTCCATCCAACAACCAAAGAATATACTTTTTTTTTCCCTTGTTCTTTTTGAGACAGGATCTCCCTTTAGTCCCAGCTGACCTGGAACTCACTAGGTAGACCAGGCTGGCCTTGAACACACAGAAATCCACCTGCCTCTGCCTCCCAAGTGCTAGGATTAAAAGCATGTGCCATCATGCTTGGCTAAGAATATCCTTTCTACTCAGTAGCCCACGCAAGTTTCACCACATACTGAGGCACAAACAAAACCTCAACAAATACAAAAATTTGAAAAAAAAAAATCCATGCATTCTATCAGACCACAATGCAATGAAGCTTATAATCAATAGTAAAAGAAGCTCTAGTAACTACGCAAACTCATGGTTATTAAACAATGCACTCCTGAAGGATGAGTGGGTCAAAGAAGAAATTATGAAAGAAATAAAAGTATTTATAAAACTAAACCAAAAGGATAATACAAAGAAAGAAAAAGATCTGGAACACTTTAAAAACAGTCCTAAGAAGGAAGTTTAAAGTTCTAAGTGCCTACCTTAAAAAAATCAAAATGAGTATATTTATGACTTAACAGTACAACTCAAGACTGGGGATATAAGTTAAAAAATACCAAACCTAGCAGACAAGGAGAAATAACAAATATCAGAGCTGAAATTAATGAAATAGAAACAAAGAAAACAATACAAAGAATCAGTGCTGGTTCTTTGACATGTTAAACAGTATAGACAGACCCTTAGTTGAGTTAAACGAAAGAGCAAATGCGAAATAACAAAATCAAAGAGGAAAGAGGAAACATCACAACAGACACCCTCCAAATCAGAATATTATAAGAGAATACTTTAAAATTTTCTAATTTATTAAATTTGAAAATCTAAAAGGAATGGATTAATTTCTAAATTCATGGAAACCTCCAAAGTTAAACCAAGAAGGAGTCTACAGCTTAAACAGACCCCAAACAAATAAATTGAAACAGCAGCACAAAAACTCCTGACTAAATAAAAGCCCAGGCTCAGATGAATTCACAGAAGAATTCTAGCAGACATCCAAAAGATACAACCAATACTTGCTAAATTATTCAAAAGGATAGAAATAGGAGAGAACTTCTAAACTCTTTCTATGAAGGGACTCTTATACAAAAACACAGCAACAACAACAAAAACCCTATAGACTCATATACTTTATGCAATACATACAAAGACTCTCAACAACATAATCACAAACGGCATAAAGACACACATTATTTGTGATTTGGCATTGTGTCCTGGACAGAGATCCTGGTCTGTATGTCTGATATGAAATTCTAGCCTGCATTTATAGTGGAAGTTGCTTCCCAATAAGATATGTGTATTTAGTTGGTCTCTGCTTAAGATAACTCTCTTTTGATTTTTTCTTGGAAGAACAAGGGTGACTCCAGGTTTGCTTTGTATGTGAGGTAGGTAATCACAGCTAGGAGGCTGAGTGTAGAGATGGAAACGGGGGTGGACAGGATTTTGCCTAATAGACCAGGCTTGTTTGGAGTGGGGGGCAAAACAATCTAAGCCCAATCCAGGCTAGCTGACCCACCAGGTTTCCCTGTTCTTCTATTGCCTCTGCCTCTTCTTTTAAAGCCAGAGTCCTGTGATGACAGATGTGTGCCACTGAATTTCGACCCAGGTCATCAGATTGGTGCATCAGGTGCTTTTATTTTCTGAACACCTCATTGATCCTGTTTGAGATAATTCTTAAAAATATGTCCTCTAATTCTATTTCCTCCATTACATATATGCTTAAGAATGCCTCTCCTCAGTATTGGCTTCTGTGGGCTGTCACATAACTTAGCTGACATAAAACCATGATTTAAGTTTTCATCCATAATTTACCTGCAATTGCCAGGGTCTTTACAGTAGTTAACTGAGTGACCTTCCATGTTTGGGCTTCTCTTTTCCTCTCTTGGTTCTATTTGTCCCCACAATTTATCAGGCTGCTATTGAGAATGGGCCAAAAACTAATTCTTAGAGTAACAGAAAGAATGGACACAATTTCTCTTCCATTAATCATCTTGCCTTACAACATACTCAGGTTTATTAGCAATTTGTTTCTCTGCTGTGGTGATGTAGGTTTGGAGATACTTAGCACAGTACTTGTCAAGATGTAGTGGATGTTCATTAATTCCCAATCGCCTTGAGAATCCCAATGTCCTGTTAAAGTGTTTCAGCCAGTCTTCAAATGACAACAAGGATCTCCGAAAATGGAGGACTGAATTAATAGTCCTGCTTTTAGACTGTTGAAACTCTGACCATTGTTCATGGTCATTTTATCTGTGTTACTGTTAAACCAATAGAATTGGATGGGAAGTTGGGATTAGCAGCATTAACAGGGCTAGGCTCAGCTTATAAACATTAACACTGCAAAAGGCAATTCTATTCAGAAAAGACGAAGCTAGTAACATTGAAAGGAAAAGGTAAATTTGGAAAATATTTGCACAAATGATATATTTTAACAGATAGTCGCAATTGGTCATCACACCAGTGAACAATAAGAACTTGAAGTTCCAAAGCCAAGAAAGGAATAGAAATGAAGCAGGTATGGAAATGCCTACAAATAAAATGCGTGTTCATTCATAGTTAGCCAGAAAGCCTTAGTTTGCTTCTCCATTGCTGTGACAAAATGCTCTGAACAAAACCAAATTGAGGAGGAAATGGTTTATTCAGCTCACATCTCCCAGGTCACAGTTTATCATAGAGGGAGCCTAAGATAGGAACTCAGGGCAGGAGCCTGGAGGCAGGAATTGAAGCACTGGCCATGGAGGAATGCTGCTTACTGGCTTGCTCTCCTGGCTCTAGATCAGCCTACTTTTTTTTTTTCTTTTTTTCTTTTTTTTTGGTCTTTTTGAGACAGGGTCTCCCTGTAGCCCCAGCTGTCCTGGAACTCACTCTGTAGACCAGGCTGGCCTTGAACTCACAAAGATCCGCCTGCCTCAGCCTCCCAAGTGCTAGGATTAAAGGCGTGCACTATCACGCCTGGCCAGCCTGCTTTTTTATACAGTATACAACAACCTGCCCAGTGGTGGCATTGCCCACATTCTTCTAGGCCCACCCACAACACTCAACAATCAAGAAAATACCCCACAGACATGGTCACAGGCCAGTCCAATGGAGGAAATTCCCCAATTGTGGCTTCTTACATCCAAATGTGTCCAGTTGACACTAAACCTATCTAGCATAGTAACCTCGGAAACACAAATAACATGAGCCCAAGAACTCATACATCTACTATGACTTCCAGAATTATGCTGTTTAAGCATTCTAATGTTAGTGTCCTCAGCCTTAGAAGTGGCTATTTCTGCTCTAATAACTCCAAAATGAACCTTATCATTACTGGTTTGGGGAATAAAGGTGATGACATTGCTTATTTTATTATTGTCCTGGTGTTATTCACACTTTGTTAAACTTAAAGCACAAAATCTTGTTATAGGAATACACATTTATTTTAATACCAATGACTTTTTGTCTGATATGAGATGCTTGAAATTTATATTTTCTTACTTTTAATCTTTACTTTCCTCTCTCCAAAACTGAATAAATTAGTCTCTAGTTAACCGAATCCCTCTAGAATCCTGCAGACAAATATTCTGTGCTCATAATTAAATGTACGACACTATCAGGAAAGTAAAGACAAGAAGACTACCACTAATTTCTAGAATAGAACACCATTATTTACAAACATGAGGGCCCTGTTGTTCAAGGAAAAAGTATAAAAACACAGGAGGGAGTGTGATAAAACATGGAATCACAGGTGTGGTTATTGATCCAGGGGAAATTTTTTTAAATATTTATTTATTATATTTCATTTTTGTGTGTAGGAGTGTATCCTTTGCATGTATGTAAATGATCCCATGTTATGCAATGCCCACAGAGGTCAGAAAAGGGTGTTGCATCTCCCTGTAACTGGAGTTATGGAGAGTTATTAGTTATCATGTGGGTGCTGGAAGTCAAACCTGGGTCCTCTGCAAGAGCATCCAGTAGTCTTAATTTCTGTGCCATCTCTACAGCCCCAGGGAATGACTTCACTTCTGATAAAGAAACTTAACCATACAATAATTTTATATTAAATATTCTGGGATACAATTCTCATTAATTATTAATTATTTAAAAGGAATTCTGTGAGCCAGGCATGGTGGTTCACACCTCTAATCCCAGCACCCAGGAGGCAGAGGCAGATGGACATCTGTTTACAAAGCTTGGTCTACAAAGTAAGTTACAGGAGAGCTGGGGCTACAGGGAGATCCTGTCTCAAAAAGACAAAAAAAAATTGTGTTGGGAGTTACTTATCAACTTACTATGTAATGTAGGAATGTAAAGTAATTTCTTTACCTGCATATAACTCTATTGTCAAAATGTGAATCCTTAAACATGCTTTGGAATTAACATATAGTTTATTTTCAGATTTCATAATTTTGGTACAAAATATATGCATATTTTGAAGTGATACAAATTGGAAGGAACAACAACAACAACAAAAGACTGGGTCAAAGAACTGACTGAACTAGTAAACTTCTGACCAAAACAGTAAATTTCTGCATTGAAAAATTTAAAAAAGACAAAGAAAAAGATGAAAGATATGTATGGTAGAATGCATGAGCTCTGGTGGGGTGGAGGGCAAGGAATGGGAATGTATCTAAATTTGATTAAGAAATGTTGTATGAAATGCACAAAACCTCAATTAAAAAGAAGAAAAAAAAGAAAATGAAATGAAAACCCTCAGTAGCATTCAAGATCAAATAATGAAAAATTACCCGTTCTTACTATAATCTTACTCCTATCATCAAAAAAAAAAAAAAAAAAAAGAATAGATTCCGTGAAGAAATCATCATCAAGTATAGCTACTTTTTCATTTCTAAGCTTTATAGCTCTTTTTCCTGAAAAATATTTTTGGTGAAGTTTTAGTAATATAAAATTTTGCCTTAAGTCCATAAAACTGATATATTTCAATTTTAAATATCTGGAACATTTTGGATTTATCATCTTGGTCTTCTGCTGTGTTTGATTTGTAAAATGGAACTAAATGATCCATTTCCTGTAGTGTGTGTGACACTTCCAGAAACTGTCAATGTTAAACCATAGTATCTTTTCTTTGATACTGATAGGGGTTCTGGAACCTACCGATCAGTATAGGTTATCATGTGGGAGAAGCAGGGGTCTTCGCTCCAGAGCAGACTGTCCATGTGGAGTGACATCCACTTGCTGCTATGGGGTATCCTGGCTCTTTTTGCTTTGTTAGGAAGATCAGTTCTTTTTTATTTTTTTAAATTTTTTTAAATTTATTTTTCTCTATGTGTATGAATGTACTATGTGTATGAATGCATGCAGGTCTGTCACCCGTGTCGTGCAATGTCGTGGAGGTCAGAAGAAGGTGTCGGATTCCCCTGGAACTGGAGTTCTCTTGGAATTGGAGTTACAGACGGTTCTCAGCCGCCATGTGGGTGCTGGGGATCGAACCCGATTCCTCTGCAAGAAAAGTCGGCACTCTCAACCGCTAGGCCATCTCTCCAGCCCCGAAGATTAGTTCTTAAGCCAGAATCTCACAGGCAAATTCAACCACAGTATTCAACCACACTTACTACCATCCCTGAGAAGTCCGCTGAATGGGTTCCCTCATAGAGACCCAAGGTTTTATTGTGCTTTTGCCAGACAGACCATTGCTATCACTCAAATGATGAGAGGTAGAAGCCTGCTTCTCATTTCTGGAAGAGAACGAAGCTATAGTCCTAATCCATGCTGTATCCATGAAAGACCATCCTCAGGCCATGAACACCTGTGGGGTCTCACTAGTTCATAAACTGAAGTTCACTTCTTGGTGATATATCAGGAAATGGAAAAATAGATGTAAGCTACACAGGCCATTCTGTAGTCTCATTAGTTCAACCTTGACTAGAGCAAAGGATGAATTTGTTATTTCAGTCAATTTATTTTCCCAGAGCTAATCATCAATAAGGTTAGTAAAGTAACCCCAATCAATCTTCTGATTAGAGGAGCTCACTTAGCTCTTCAAGTCCCCACTATGGTTTATCTTGGTTTTGTGTCCTTTATCATAATCCACTGTGAGCTATGAGAGGATGGCTTATAGACCATTTAAAAATGATCAGTTTCCACACTGAGCAGAGCCTGTGGTCTGCACTTCAGTAACTGTCTCAGACCATCTGTGGAAGTGCCCTTCTCCCTGGTGCTTGTACTGTTGGCTGATGAAGTTACCCTTTGAAAACAATCTAAAGAGCCCAAGAGCGGAGCAAAATTGGAGTTACTGATGTTCTATGTAGTTCATGCTCATACCAAATAGATCCCTAAAGAGTAGAGACAGGCTGGATATTTCAGGGATTGTATAAAACCATTAAGTTATTACCAAATATTTAGAAACATAAACCAGGAACCAATGAAATGGAGGAAAATAATGATTCCTCATGTCTTAGTTTCCTTTGTTTTATTTCCTAAAGTTTATCTAATAACAAACTAGTGGCATTGTTAGGTGAACATGATAACCACTACACTGCGGAAACCTGGGTACAGAATAGTTGTATTGTAATCATAAAAACAACCTGATTTCTGCTCTCTAAAAGCCAGCTTCCCTAAGGGGTGTTGGCCATGGGGTATTGTGTGGAAGGATGCACTCTCACTTGCCCTGTGACATAGGGCATAGATGTTGACTAGAGTGACTTTTCCATAGCCTGGGAGGTGGGAAAGCATCTGGGTCCAATGTACAGACCCTGGAATCAAAATGCCTGGGACTGAATCTCAGCTACATCAGTTATCAGCTGGTAGATCTTTGGGAAGTAAGTCTTTCTGTGTCTCAGGTTTTTCATTTATAAAAGAGAATTAATTATGATATCCCTCATGGAGTTGTGAATGCCAGAAGAGTCCATACAGGTCCTAAGCTCATCTTGCTATTTAGTGCATAGAAAGTGGGTTGATGTAGACACTGAGTGTTACAAATTCCACTCTGTCTGTTAGACACTGCTCTGTGTAGCAAAGGGCAGCTGTGTACAGTGTAGAGGAGAAGTCCTCTCCAGCAGTGACATTTAAGAGAGGCACAAAGTAAAACTTCTCAATACTCCTTTCTACCAAAACTCTTTTTGTTGTCTTTTTGAGACAGGGTCTCTCTGTAGCTCCAGCTGTCCTGGAACTCACTACGTAGACCAGGCTGGCCTTGAAATGTCCATCCATATAGTAGTCACTCATTTCATCTTCTAGAAAAGTCTGAGCCCTTCCTTCTCTGACCAGGGTCCACTTGAACTCCACCTCCTTTTTTGATCATCCAATTTCCTCCAAACAGCTTTATGGTAACATATGTGAATGAAGTCAGTTTTCTCCTCCTCAAAAAAAGGAATTCTGTAAGCATTATATGCAAATGTTTAGCTATATATGTACATATATTCCATTAAGATAAATGGGATGATAGTACCGCGTGATACTCTAAATTCAACTCTGGCTTTTACAACAATTCCATGAAAATGATTGATTTTTCAAGAATTTGTGGATTCTTTAGTTTTACCAGTCATTTTAAGTGATTTTTTTAAATTACTGATTGATTGAAATCACCCTAATTTTGAAATTCAGTGGGGAGTTTTTACACTCTGTGATTCTAGCTGTTGTTCTAAAACCTCTTTCTCTACTCCCATGGTTTTCTGTTCCTGTTACATTTAAAACCTTGCACAAATGTTTGTCACTTAGATATTTTCCATATTGCAAGTGGAGATCTTATGCTATGAAGAACAGGATTTGCACTGGCATCAAGAGAGGTGGATACTTGAATGCTTCCTTCCCTGTGGGGACAAGACACTGCAGAGACTGATGATAAGTATACAATCCTCCACTTAACACAGTGAAAGTCACTTTGGTCTTTGGCATTACTCTGAATTATTGATCAATGTCTGAAATAGGTCAATAGAGCAAAGAGATCTTGAAGTGATTCCTCTGGCCATTTTTTTGACACCACTGACAAATCTTAGTAAAATCTAACTATTTAGAGCACATTGTCACACCACAGAGCAGGAAAATGAAACAGTCCTTCCTAATTTTTGTTTCCAGATTTATAGTAGTATGTTCTCTTTAATGTATTATTTTTGTTTGAGCATCTTGGCTGTCACTGAGTACCTTTGGAAATGGAGCTTTGTGATATGGGTTTTAGCCTTGTAGATGGTCATGGTATGGACTGATTTCCAAGCATTCTCCTGAGAGGAGAAATGAACGAAGGGAATAAATGAACAGGCTTTCAAATTTTGTGAGACAGCTGAGAACCCGCAGCTCTCCTTTGTACTGGGTGCTCAAAGATTTTCCACCTACTCACTGCTGTTCAACAGTGCTCCTGATGGCTGGAGAAGGGCTGGGTGATCTCACAGGTTGGATGTTAGTGGGTTGCATTATGCATTCAGTACAGTGACACACTGGATTTTGTCTTCTGCATCTGAGGGGTTAGATAGTCATAGTATTTCTGTGTGGAACCCAAGATGAAGGCCCAGAGTGCAGAGTGAGAACCCTGTAGCACTGTGGTCTCCACTGCTGTCTTCCTTAGTGGCAGGTCATTATCATTCTTCTCTTTTCCTTAGTCCACACAAACACATGTTCTCCCGTTTCCCTTTCCTTTCTGCATATTTTGTCATTTTTTTGTGTCTCCGCATTTGGACTCCTATTTGTTCACTTATTTTTATTTTCAAAATCATCAGTTCTGGTCCTAGCATGGAATCACATACTCAGTGGTTACTTTAATAGAACAATATTCTCTAGTACTGGGCTAAGTACTTTTACATGCATTCCTTTCAACAGTATGAAGGACACATTCTCAGGAGACCTGGGACTGACCCAGATTTCTATTCAGAATGACTGTAAAATATTCTAAGTAGCAACATCCTGAGATATTGACCACCTCCTGGAAGCAATCCTGGTTCTGTGAAAGCCAGCTATATAAAATGATTTATTACTTTATTGCAGGAGTTATAGGACATGACACCTGTGGGCAGGGTCTCAAGACATGCTTCTCTCTGGGGTCCTCATTTGGGCTGCAGGTAGGACATACAGAGGTACTCTGGACAGTTTTCATGATCCTTGGAAGGATCCACCAATGAAAAGTTGTAACCCCTCCTGTCCTTCTTGCTGTGTATCTGTAAGTAACAGACCCATTCCATGGAATCTGTAGTATGGGCAGCTGTGTTCATCAGACAGATAAATCTACAGCCAATGCCCAGTGTTCTTCATGACACAAGCATAGGGATTTTACCCCCATTATATAGATGAGAAATGGAGGCAGAAAGATCAGTCTTTGAAGCTTGCCAAGGTTGCTGTAGTCTGTAACATTAATGGATGTGTTAAGGTGTGTTCATGGGCTAAGGAAAAACATCATAGTTTTTCTTTATAAAAATTGCAATTTATTGATTATAATAGTCAAATATGTGCAAAATGTTATTTTCCACACCTTGGAGTTGATTCAACAGGATGAAGTGTTAGCTTTCTTGGCATGGGTTGTTCATTGAGACTGCACTGCAGTAATCTATCTTTACTTATTTATTTTATTCTAAGAACTTATATAAACTATACCAGAATCTTCAAGCCAGTCATTTCATTTACACAGACAAAACTGCATCTGAGAAAGATAAAGATGTATTTATATGTACAGAAAAATCATTATTTTCCCCCAAGTAAGCCTTCCATTATTCCTCCGGAACTTCTTCTTCCCATGTAATGGCTCTTTTGTTGGTGAGATTTTCCTGAGTTATTCACTGACAGCTGCAAAACTGCTTTGCCAATTTAAAAATGAGATCTGTATTTTGTGAGATACTTATTCGTTAAACATGAGCTGATTCATTTAGTTGTCTGTTTATAATAGTTCTCAAGAAATATAACTTTAGAAATGTATTTTTGTCTCAAATAACTATTAAGATTCATTATATTATTCCCTGTTTAAGATTCTTTACTTTCCTTTCTGTAATATCTTCTGCAATTAAACACTAACAAAATAGACTCATTCCTTTTTCATCATTAAGTCTCTCCACATTCCTCCTTATACATGTCTCAACTGACTACAAAAAATGTAACCAAGTAAAAATTATATACAGGAGTCCCACTAAGTGCTCAACATGGGGATGCAAGCCTGACAGCTTGTCCTTGCCTGAGCTGTGTAGTATGTGTCTGTGTGTAGGTGCAAATGCCCAGGGAGTTTGGAAGGTGGTGTCAGATCTCTCCTCTAGAGCTGATGTTATAGGTGCTAGTGAGCTGCTAGATTTGTGCTGGGAACTGAACATAGGTCCTCTGCAAGAGCAACATCTGCTCTAAACTGATGAGCCATCTCTCCATTCCTAAAAATAGAGATTGTCAGGTTACTTAATTTAATCTCCTATATGGCCATTGAGACGTTAAATTAGCCTTCCTATCAGCTCAACAGAGATACATCTTATCCCCATGCAGCCCAAGATTTGGGACAGAAAATAGATTCAGACAACTGTGAGGTTATAGCCATGCTTCAGGTCATCCCTGTAGTCAGACTTCTGCTTCCAACCTCTCACCTCTTCTTCCTCCCGTCTTCTCTCTGTGATAGTCAATATGCAGATGTGGTGCACTTGCTTTAAGAGTGCCAACCCTCACCCTCTTCCACTTGCCTTTCCTTGGTGTTGGAGCTGAAGTAACTTGAAATAAATATTTAGACACCCATAGAAGCTACAGGCATCTAACTTGGATTTAAATCCCTTATAATTATTTTACTGTATAGTCTGATTTTTCTTTTCTATAAAGTATGAACAGTAGAAATTCTCAGTGAATTGTAGTTCAAATGTCTCTGAGATCTGCATTCTTGGATACTCAAATGTGGCTGAAGAGCTGACAGAGTAGAGTTAGAGTTCAGACAAGTAGAGCCTGTCCTTGACTTCTTCCTGATTAAAAGATTCATTTCAAAAATTCTTCCCCAAGAGGTGATGAGCCCGGATGAAAGTGTCTTGGACCCCAGGAGGGATCCTGGGATCAAGGAAGACCCTAAGAAAGAATCGCCTGCAGATGGTAAAATACGGAATGGCAGCAATGGGTAGATATTAACGTAAATATTTTCAGTCCTTATGGGTCATGGAGAGACAGACAAGAAGTTGAAGACATGGGCTAAGCTTAGTTTCCTATGCCATGGGGGTGTTGGTAGAACCTTACACTGCTGTTGACAACTGGAGAATGACATCTCGGTGTCTTATGCCTGCCAGCTCATCAGATAGATATATTTACACATACACAATCCATTGGAAGCACAGCTGTAAGCACCACAGGTTGATGATCTGGAAACAACAGGGCATTGAGGGAGGAATGAGCAGCATATCCCAAACAGGTGGGTTCCAGAGAAGCTGAGCTGTTCTGTGAATCTCATGAGGCCATTTAGGGGACAGGATGAGAGTCCAGTTCATGTACTCTAGTAGTTCTAGGGTATGTCTCCAACAGGATGAGACTTCTCATTTCTGTACTGAGGCAGGTGACTGATGCTGAACCACTACTGGGCTCCTCTTCTGTCACTGTGACCTTGGCTGCACTCATTCCTGAGGGTGAAGCTATAACATGCACAGAGATCACCTGGCCAGCCCTGAGCTCTACCTTGTGTGATTAAAAAGAAAACTCAATACACAATCATTTCTGTCCTACTGTATGAATATCAGAGTTTTTCTGTTTCCATACTATGAACTATTTTTACCTGGAAAATGAGGACCATTCTACTTACATTTGGGAAAATCTACCACAGTTTATTCTCTTACTCAAAATTACTTGAGTAGAGAAAAGGATACCCACATATATTGAAGAATTTTACTGTTTATGATGCCATACTTGTCGCCTAATGGCAGACTATAAAACATTGCTTCTCTGATTGTAATCTGATTATGGATTAATTAGAAATCTTGTTAATGCAGATTCTGATTCAACATGTCATTGAGTTCTTTGAGAGTCTGCATTCCAAGCACAACCCCTCAGAAGGTGACAGTTGTGACAAAGTCCTGAGAGATGCATGGAAAGCTTATGTAATTTGCCTTGAAGAAGCTATTAGTAGTAAAACACTAAACTGGACAGTTAAAAGATATCAAGTGGTGAGTCCTGGGTGGGTATCAATGAAGTTAGTCTATCCGTGTACACTTCTTTGGAGCAATCAATCACTTCCTTTCCTCATTTCCTCTCCTCTATTTTTTGTCGTTCGTTATCTTTAATGGTAGACAGAGTTGGTAATACATGGAGTGATATCTGCTGTCTTGAATGAGCTTGGAGGAGAGTCTGGTATTCAATCTACCATGCCTTCATAACAATTTTAGAATGCTAATAGCAGCATGTAGCAGAAAAGTTCTCCAAAGATTCAACACAGGAGTTAAATATATGATCTGTTTTAGTCACTTTTCTGTTGCTGTGATAAAACCATCATGACCAAGGGAATTTATAAAAGGAAGAGTTTATTTGAGCTTACGATTGACAGTTCCAGGGAATTAAGAGTCCATTGTGGAAGGCATGGTGGCAGGAGCTGGAACAGAAAGGTTCATATCTTCCCATGAAGACAGGAAGCTGAGAGATAGCAACGGGAAGATTAGCAAGCCTTGTTAAATTCACTAAGCCCGCCCCCAGTGATGTACTTCCTCCATCATGGCCACACCTTCTAAGATCTCCCAAAACAGTACCACCAACTGGGGACAAAATGTCTGAATACTTGAAGCCTATGGGGGACATTCTCATACAAACCACCATAAGATCTGAAGCATTATTCACATTTACAAATTTTATCAATCAATCATGAGTTACCCAGGCACAGTCAGTGAAGGGTTTTTGTTGTTGTTGTTGTTGTTTGTTTGGTTAGTTGGCTTTGTTTAATTGTTTGTTTTGAGGCAGGGTTTTACTAAGCCTGGTATTGAACTTACTGCATGGACCAGGCTGACCTCAAACTGCAACCTGTTTTGCCTGCCCAAAGTCAGGGATTAAACACCTCTGCAACTCCCCTTGGAATCAGTGAAGTATTTTTTTTTTAACTCTGCTTGAAGGATCACAGTGTATAGTAATACTGGATAATCCCCCTGTCCTTTTCATTTCTGAACATAAAAGCTCAATCACAATTGCTCCAGTGACAGAGTGTTATAGGCCATCTAATGATGTGACTTGCTATCTTGCCTTGGAATCCAGTTTTATTCTTAAAAGACACCTTTATTTGTGTGTGTGTGGCCTTTTTCTTAAGTTGTTAGAAACAACTTCCCCTGCCCTATTTCACTATCTAGAAGCTGGTCTATAATAAAGAAAATAGATCACAACTTGTTTTTCTCCAGAGTGAGTTTAGGTATTTTGTGTCTCTAATAGACAGTTTAAATTATTTCAAAATATGATTAAACCAGGAGGGTGAAAAAGCAAGTTTAACTCCTTGCTTTGTAGAAAATTACACAGAAATTTGTCTTCTCAAAACAATGTTGGAAAGAAGTAAACTTTTCTTTTTATGAAAACAACTCTTTCCCCTTATCACCCAATGTCTTCCCAAATGTTTTAAAACAGTTTCCCATATTCTTACAAACTCAGACTTACTGAGATCTACCGATAGTCACTAAGCTACCAATGAGTTGAGTTAACTCTTGCTTTTATTTCTGAGATCTCTCTCAGGTCAGGCTAATTTTTCTTTAAGAACTCCAATTCTAAGGGTATTAATCTGCCTGAGTTCTCACTAGATGATGCATGAAAAATTTTAATATTTCCAGAAACTATCTTGTATATAAGCCAGGTATGAATTTTCAGACTTCATATTTGAGATAAAAAATGTCACATTGGTTTATTTTTTTCTTAAATAAAATTAAATCTGACTGCAAAATTACAGTTGTCACTGATGGGGAGAATTTCGTCATGAACGTGGAGTGGTCTCTCTTTCTTCATAGAATTATACAGAAATCCAAAGACTTACCAGTTGGCCAGAGTAAAGAAAAGAATAATTTTCATCTTTTGCTAGGCACTACTGAATATGTATTTTCTGCAACCATGGAGTACATGATTCCCAAATGTCAAAAATGATCTTGGGGGTAGATATTCTGGTGTAATTTTGAAGGCCTGATGTGCCCATTGCATGTAAATTTCTCTCTGGTTTAGTGGTCTCTTCTGAGTTCTATGAGTGTTGAAAGTGGTATGCTTCATTTAGGAACTTCGACCCTTAAGCAATGCATTTTCTTTCTTCATTTGGTGGAATGTTTTCTCTGTAAAATAAAAGCTATGGTAGCCTTGGTGACCTCTGGCTTCATCTGTTTGGACAGTTCCCTCTGTCCTATTTCTCACTAAGGTAAGAGAGAAGGAAGGATAGGTTACAGATGATGGGATATGTTAGAAAAGTTACTGGTTTTCTTAGAGTCTGGTCCTATATGTAGGCACAGACAGCATATGCAGGTAAGGAGGCTGGGAGAGGTTGTGGTGCGATACTTTGTGTCTGACGTTCTTACTGAAATTTCTCAATGGAATTGAAAGCAAAACATTTAGGTTCATTGGAATGGGAGAGGAAATATAAGATAAGGAGAAAGAAGGCTGTAGAGATCCACCTAGAAATGTATAAACAGATAATGTAGACAATGCTTTCTAGGGTGCAATGAGATTTGGAGGTTTGTTATTGTTATCATATTTATTTTATCTGTTATAGGTTGAGTTTCAAAGGACAGATGCAGAGAATGCAAAAAGAGGATGAGGAAGGGAGAAACTCAGATGTCTGGAGTTCAATTCAATATCTGAATATATGAGATTTCTCCAGAGTAAAATATGTGTGTCTATTTATAGGTTACATCTCTACCTCTATGTATTTAGCATCTCTATCTATCATCTATCTATCTATCTATCTATCTATCTATCTATCTATCTATATCTTTGATCTATCATCTATTTATGTATCTTTCTATTTACCTATTATCTATTTTTTTGTTATTTATTTATTTTTTTAAGGGATTCTACAATACAATGACACAGTTGTTTGCAGATAACAATGATGTTACTCAGTATGTCATACAATTAAGTAATTGGTGCATTTTGCAAGTATCTATGTCCAAATTTTTTTTTTTTTTTTTTTTTTTTGACACAGTCATTTCAGTTGACCAGTTGACCAGCTAGCTGAGTTGAGTAGTCTGGATACGAATAGAAACTGGTAACTGTGTACACAGTTTATTCTAATTTGCTCCTAAATAACTGGAGTCAAGCAGGGACATTTGGCCAAAGCTTCACATTCACAAAGGGCATCAAATTTAGAAATCTGACCTTGTCTTCAAACAAGGATATACAAATAGAAACAGGCTGACAAGATTGGAACCAAATGGCATTGAATTTGGGTCCATTATTGGGTCTTAAAGGACACCGTGATTTAGTATAGTTTATAATTACCATTATTACTGCATAGAGACCATAATTTTATCACATTTATTCATGTGGAAAAAAGTATTAATTTGCTAAATGAAATGTCTGCATGTGTTACACACTGAATGAATGTTTTAGTTCCCCTTAAATTCATAAGTCAAAACCCTAATCTTCAGTGTGATGTTATTTGAAGGTAATTACAATTAAATTAGATCTTGAGAGTGATAGTAGTAGATTTTGAAAGTGATACCTTGATGGTAGTAATTCCCTTAATAAAAAGATGAAAAAAAATCAGATCTTCTCTTTGGAAAGGCAAAGATATAAGAAGGAGAGTGGGGCTGGGGAGATGCTCGTGGTTTAAGAGCACTGCGGCTGTCTTAGTAGAAGATGCCCAGGTTTGGAATCCAGCACCCACAAGGCGGCTTCACAACCATCAAGGTAACTCAGTTCCAGGGGATCTTGATCAACCTCTTTTGCCTGGCAGCAATTCATGACACAATTCACTTAGATACATGCAGGCAATACACCAATACATAAAAGAAAATAAATTGACAAAAAAAAGGATGAGAGTCCTCACCAGAACCAGCCAATGTGCAGCCTAACCAGTCCTTCCTAAAGTTTGAGGAATGAATGTCTGCTATTTACACCTCCTAGTTGATGTTACTCTATTATAGCAGACTGAACTAAGACAACATGCAGAAGAAAATGTCGTTCTCTCTCTCTCTCTCCACTCGTCTCTCCTCCTCTCCGTCCTACTCCACTCTCTCTTCATGAAAGTGATGGAACTGAACAGGTGTTGGTCTCATCTCACAGCAGCAAACCTCTGGATGCAAGCATTGCTTTTCTCGGGAAGAAAAATGTCGTCTTAAACCTTCCTCTTGATTTTATGACATCTGTTGGATGCTTAATAAAACCACAGTTCAGACGCCATAACGCGCCAGGCCAGTGAAAATCGTTTGTGACTTGAACCAAAAAGGGAAATCCATATGCCAAGGACAAGACGAAGGAACAACAGGAAAAGGCACAGGATACTCCCACACCAGGCCCTACCAACCCTGTGAGGAGATAGCCTACAATGGGATCACCCTTGGAGGAGACCACAAGAACAGAGCTTAGACGAATAATTACAGAATACGCAGAGAAATTAAGAAAATAAGAAAAGTCATGGAACTAAAGAGAGAGATGAAAAACTCGAAAAGGACCCTAGAGGATACAATGACAAACTTTCGAAAGAACTAAAGGAACAGAATACAAAACTCCAAGAAAGAACAGAGGGAGAAAAAAACAAACTCCGAATGGAAGTAGAAACAACTAAAAGGAATCAATCCAAAAAGCAAGAAAGAACTAGTAAGATATGAAACAAAAAAAGAAAGTGAGAAGCTCAAAAAGGAAATGGAAGTACTAAAGAAAACACAGGAGGAAACAAAAAGAGGATTAGAACACTCAGTCAACAAGAGAAAGAAAGGAAAAGCCTCAGAAGTAGAATGGAGGAAGCAAGAAAAGTAATATCGAGACTGGAAGATAGAGCATCACGAGCAATTAAAAGCTCAAGATAAAGATTATGATATAAAAATTAAAAGACACAAAAGTGGAACAACAGGAAATATGGGACACTATGAAAAGACCAAACCTCCGCATCATAGGAATAGAGGAAGGAGAAGAATCTAAAGAATAGTAGTTGATCAGACTCTTCAACAGAATAATAGATGAAAATTTCCCCAAACTAAAAATAGAACAAGCCCATACAAATTACAAGAAGCACAATAGGACCCTCAAATAGACAAGATCAAAAAGAAACACCCCCTCCATATCATAGTTAAATGCAGGATTGCCCAAAAACAAAGACAAAATTCTGAGTGGCTACAAAGAAAAAACAGTCACATACAAAGGGAAACCCATCAAAATACAACTGACTTCTCGCCTCAAACCATGAAGCAAGAAGAACATGGAGCAAAGCAGTCCCTGTGCTAAGGGACTAATGGAATGCCAACCAGAATACTTACCCAGCAAAAATGTCGACTATATACGTGAAGGAAGAGAAAATCTCCATGACATAAACAGATGATGGAATTACATGTTCTGGAAACCAACCCTTCATAAAATAACTTGAAGCAAATTCAAAGGGCAAAAGAGAGGAGCAAACAATCACTCAACACCTGGAAAAGAAACTAACAAAAACATAACCATAGGAGCAAAATCAAAGGCTAAGAAATCCAAATGGGAAAAGTAAGTGAAAGGAAAGCAACTCCTCTTTCAATTATACCTTAAATATTAATGGGCTCAAATGTCCCCAATCAAAGAGGCATAGAATGGGTAGAATGGATAGGAACAAAACCCATCTATATGCTGGTCTACAAGAAACCCATCTCAAATGTTCAAGGATAAGCACCAACGTAAGTGAAGGGTTGGAAAAAGTATATCCAAGCAAATGGTACCAAAAAGAAAGGCAGGTGTGGCTATTCTAATATAAGACAATAGACGTCAAAGCAAAAGAAATGCAAAAGAGACAAAGAGGGCCATTACATCCTTATTTAAAAAGAGACAATTGACGATGAAGATTTCACAATCATGAAATAGATATGGCCACCAAACACTTTGCTGCACAAACTTTTATAAAGACAATTCCTGCAGGATCTCAAGGCACGATTACCCCAGCACACTAATACTGTAGGGACTTCATACCCCATTAAGTCCTGCTAGACAGTCAACAGGACAAAGATAAAAAAGAGAGACAATCTTGACTAAATGACACAATACACCAAATGGACCTCACAGACATCTACCAATAAAATTTCACCAAACACCAGAGAATACACTTTCTACTCAGCACCCCATGGAACATTCTCCAAATTAGACATATACTGGGACACAGGGAAAACTCAACAAATATAAAAAGGTTGAAATAAGCTCATGCATTCTATCAGACCACAGTGGCAATAAAACTCGATACAACACCAGAATAAACCACAACTACAGGAACACATGAGAGACTAAACAACACTCTCCTGATAATGAATGGGTCAGGAAAATAAAAAAATAAATAAAAACATTGCCTGGAACTGAATGACAATGATAAAACAACACAGCAAAATCTATGGACACTCTTAAAGCAATCCAAGAGGGAAGTTTATAGCTCTAAGTGCCCACATTAAAAAAAAGAAGAGCACAAGTGAACTCGAAACACTGCAGCTAAAAATACTTGAGAGACAACAACAAAGGAACCCTAAACGAGCAGAAAAATGAAATAACAAAAATCAAGCAAGATCAATGAAATAGAAGCAAAGAAAACCATACAAAAAATCAATGAATCCAAAAGTTGGTTCTTTGAGAGAATAAACAAGATAGACAGACCTCTAGCCCAGTTAACCAAAAGAAAGAGGGAAAACTCCAAATCAATATAATCTGTGATGAAAGGGGAAATATCACAACAGACAATGAAAGATCCAGACAATCATACGGGACTACTACAAAAACTTATATCTCGTCTAAGTTTGAAAACCTAAAGATGATGAATATCTGAAATCCTGGGAATCACCAAAGCTCAACCAAGAAGAGATCGACAGCCTGAAACAACCAATATACAGAAGAAATCGAAGATGTAATAAGTAGCCTCCCAACCAAAAAATGCCCAGGCCCGGAATGGATTCACGGCAGAATTCTATAAAATAATTTCGTAAAGACTTACAACCATTACTACTTAAATTGTTTAGAAGGATACAAATGGAGGACTTCTCCCAAATTCCTTTATGAAGCCAGCATTACGCTACTACCAAACCAGGGAAGATACAACCAAAAAGGAGAACTATAGACCCTCTCCCTAATGAACACAGATGCCAAAATCTCTAAACAGGATTACTGGCAAATCGATACAGAGATCACATCAAGAAAATCATCCACCATGAACCAAGTTGGATTCATACCAGACATGCAAGGGATGGTTCAACATACGAAAATCAATAAACATCATCAAACATATCAATTGGCTGAAGGACAAAAACCACGCCATCATCTCAATAGATGCGGAGAAAGCCTTTGACAAAATCCAGCACCTTTCATGTTTAAAGTCCTGGAGGAATTGGTCTGGAGGGATCATTCCTCAATGTAATCAAAGCCATATACAGAAAACCCCACAGCCAATATCATCCTAAATGGGGAAATGACAGAAGCATTCCCCTTAAAGGTAGGAACTCGGCAAGGCTGCCCCCTGTCACCACTCCTCTTCAATATAGGGCTAGAACCCTAGCTAGGGCAATAAGGCAAGAAAAGGAAATTAAAGGAGTTCTAATTGGAAAAGAGGAAGTCAAGCTATCCCTTTTTGCTGATGATATGATTGTCTACCTAAGGGATGCTAAGAAACTCCACCAAAAACTCCTAGAAACGATTAAGACTTTGGTAAAGTGGCAGGATACAAAATAAACCTAGAAAAATCAGTAGCCTTCCTGTACACCAAACAACAAGCAATTGAAGAAGGACTACAGGAGACTCTCCCACTCACAATAGCCTCAAAAACAATAAAATACCTAGGAACAAACCTAACCAAAGACACCAAAGGATCTCTACACTCTACAACAAAATTTTAAACCCCACTGAAAAGGAAATTGAGGAAGACAGCAAAAGATGGAAAACCTCCATGCTCATGGATTGGGGAAAATATATAGTAAAAATGTCCATCCTAACCCAAACTAGTGTACAGATTTAATGCGATCCCAATCAAGAATCCCCAAGGTTTCTTCACAGGCCTGGAAAAAAAAATCCTCAATTTCATTGGAAAACAAAAGACCCCCGAATAGCCAAAGCAACCCTGAGTGAAAGAGCAATACAGGGGATCGCTATAACCAGACATCAAATTAGACTATAAGGGCTATAGTCATAAAGACAGCCCTGGTACTGGCAACAAAAACAGACAGTTGACCAATGGAATAAAACTGAAGATCCAAACCTGAGCTCATACAATTTCATCCACCTCATATTTGACAGGGGGCCAAGAAGACACAATGGAAGAAACAGCATCTCAGCAAGTGGTGCTGGCAAACTGGATCACCACTTGTAGAAGAAATGAAATTAAACCCCACCTCTCACCTTGTACAAATGGGTCAACTCCAGATGATCAAAAGACCTCAACGTGAAACCCCAAACTTGAGGTGATAGAAGAGAAGCTTTGGC
This sequence comes from Rhizomys pruinosus, assembly GCA_009823505.1. NCBI lineage: Eukaryota > Metazoa > Chordata > Mammalia > Rodentia > Spalacidae > Rhizomys > Rhizomys pruinosus. The sequence goes on along the minus strand of VZQC01010587.1, from coordinate 369,521 downwards.
AGCAGACTACAAGACATAGGTGTAGGAAAAGACTTCCTAAACCAGACAGCAGCTGCACAAGAAATAAGATCGACAATTTGACAAATGGGACCTCATTAAACTCAAAAGCTTCTGTACATCAAAGGAAGCAATAAAGGAAGTGAGGAGAAGACCCACAGAGTGGGAGGAAACCTTCACAGCAGATACATCTGACAAAGCATTAATTTCCAGAGTATACAAGCTACTCAAAAAACAAGAAGAAAGAAAACAAATGAATCATTCAAAAGATGGAGCAAAGATCTGAATAGAGACTTCACAGAGGAGGATTAGGATGGCTGAGAAACATCTTAAGAAGTGTTCAACATCTCTGATAATTAAGGAAATGCAAATTAAAACACTCTGAGATACCACCTTACTCCAATAAGACTGGCTAGGATCATGAACATGAATGACCCAAGTGCTGGAGAGGTTGTGGGGGAAAGGGGAACACTCCATCCATTGCTGGTTGGGAATGTAAACTTGTACAGCCACTATGGAAGCAGTGTGGAGAACCCTTAGAAGACTCAAATGAGCCTTCCATTTGACCCAGTCATACCACTCTGGGTATATACCCACAAGACACAACTACTGCAAAGATACATGCACAGCTATGTTTATTGCAGCTCTGTTCACAATAGCAAAAAAGCTGGAACCAGCCCAGGTGCCCTTCAATGACGAGTGGATAAGAAAATGTTGGTACATGTAATACAATGGAATACTAGCAGCAGTAAAGAGGGACAACATCATGAAATTTGCGGTAAATGGATGGACTGGAAGACATTATGTTAAGTGAAGTAACACAGTCCCAAAAAAACAAACGACAAATGGTGTCCCTCATATGTGATGCTAGTACCAACAACCCAGAGATAAATATTTCTCATGGAGAGGGAGGTGGTAAAAACAGAAAGACAACTGCATCAGAAAATGGACTGAAATGTGAATGGAAAGGGGGGATGGGTGGGAGAAGGGACACGGGTGAATATTCGATTAAGGCATACTTAATTGACGTGAGCTCAGCAAGTACCCAGTTTCGCCTAGACACTGTCTACAGGACACATGGTGTTTTAGGACTTAGTAAAAGTAAAAGTAAACATGTGTATATTAAACAACATTGGTTTACAGAATCTGATAAAAATGGTAATGCATCTGAATTAAATGAGATATAATTCGCTGTTGCCCACATTTGCTTTACATAAATCTGTAGAGCAAGAACTTTGGGATTAGCACATACAAATGTTCTCTAATAATTTCTCTGTTGTACATATCACCTTGTAGCACTCTCTTTAAGATGATTAATGTAAAAAGTTTGCTTCCCAAGTTATTCATATATAGTCACCCAAAACAACATGGGTGAATTTATGAAATCTATGCCTGACTTCACCCTATAGCATGTATAATACAACTATCTTCTGGAGACTCATAACGCTAAAAAAAAAAGGGGGGGGGATACAGAAAGACATGAAACCTTTTCATCAAAACCCCTGCAATTCAAATCTTAAACTAAACTATGGGAAAAGATTTGTTTGTTCCAACAGGACAAAACGTCACCAACTTAACGGCTGAGAAAGAAAAGATACAGTTTGCATTGAGTAGGAGTGCACCAAAAAGTGGCAACGGAAAGGCGTGACCGCGTCTGAACATTCAAAGAAGAAAAGCCTCAGATGCCATAAACATCGAACCCCTTCTGTGGATCCTACATGTAACAACTAGTAAAATGAGTCCTAAGAAACTTACCTTCTAGTGCCACAAAGGTTCTGTATGAGAGACTTCTTTCCTTCCCACCCATAGAACAAGGAGAAATATGACAATGATGAGGTCGCTCCCCAACTGTAAATTGGAGACAACTATTGTAGAGTGATCCTTATAAAACCGGTAAAAACTGCTTTCTTTAATTGACTATAGACAGGGGAACTGTGGAAGGGACTACTCTCTGTTCAGAACCAAATTAATACTAAAGTCTAGGGCTATGCACTCAGGCAAAATATATTAATACAGGAGCTCTGACATCAGCAATGGTTGTTCTACCAGGTGGATGTGTGGCCAGGGGTCCAAGGCCCCACAAAGGTAAGGGCTCCTTGCCTCTAAGTTGGGATACCTACAGGAGGAGAGGCTAAGCCCTGCTGCCGAAGACCTGACGTTAACATGGAGGGATGTATTGAGAGACCACACATGCAAGTGTACAGATGGCCTCTGGAATGCCAGAGAGTGTTACCAAAGGCCACTAAACCAATAAAGCAAATATGGGGTCTCCCTGAGTCAAGCAAGACTCCACCGTCAGCACCAGAGATACACCTCACCTGCCTGGAAATACTGTGCAGCAGAGGCAGCCATGTGCCTGTAATCCCAATCTAATTGGCTATTGGCTCTCCCCTTGGAGAAATAACCCATGGCTGATGCCACAAGCTTACATCCTCTACAGGTTAGATGTTATAAGCCACAGTAAGACCCTGTCATATTTAACAGGGGGAAAATTGTAATTCATGGATTAACATACCAAACATGGTGTCTATGCTAAAGTAACCTACATAACTATTAGTCCTGCTTAAATACCTATATATCTAATGCTTGTTCTTCATTAGTAGATGAAAGGTTATTCCTGGACAAACTGTCAGCCCATGAAAAAGAAACAGCCAGAACTGACCAGAGTCCAAGTCAACAGCCTCCAGAGAGAGTGGACTGTTTTACCTCTCATCCACCTGTGCCCCTTTTCTAAGCCTAGGGACAACCTGCGGAAGAGGGGGCGTGGGGAATGTAAGGGCTGCGATTGGGGTGAATGGTGAAACTACAGCAATTATTCTGGAACTCATTTGATCAACTTGATTGAACAAAAAACCTGTCACCCCCCACTGGATGGTGGGGCTGTAGGTTTGGCACAACAGCCTGCAATAGGTTTTGCATGAAGGATGCTTGTACTCAGAATTATCACTTATAGCTAAAAATGAAAAAAAAAAAAACTGAGAGAAGATGCAGGACAGTATGGCAAATGCATGATCTGGGATGGGGGGGGAGGGGGGAGGGAAAGGGAATAAGCCTGAACTGAATTGGAAAAAATGTATGAAATGCACAAAGCATCAATAAAAAGTAATTAAAAAAAAAAAAAAAAAAAAAAAAAAAAAAAAAAAAACCACAGTTCACAGTTTAATTCATGCATGCATGAATGAGTGGTAAATCTGAATAAAGCAAGCAAATGTTGGCTTCTAATCAAGCTCTCTTAAGTCAAACACAAAGGACTATTACATTTTCCTAGTTAAGCTAGAGAAAGAAATCTTATACATGAAGATCAAAACCAGGCAAAATACAGATTTTAGTATTATGCTATTGCATTGGACAGCCAGAGAGCCACGGAGAATACAAAGATATGACTTGTTAGGAAAAATTAGGGGAACTATAAACGTGAACTAATGAACTGTGGAATATTTTTAAAGACATAAATTTCAAAGAGTGACATTATAAAGATGGAAGAGGAGGAATTTCCCTCACAAAAACATCAATTAGAGCAACCACCCATGCATGAAAATATGTTTATAAAAGTGAGGGAATTCAAGTAAGAAGTTGTAGCACTGATGAATAAAGAAATAAGAAAAACACACTAAAGACAATCAAGAGGGTGGGAAGGATAGTTTCATATCACCTACATCACTCTTTCTCCAAGCCACAGAGTGTGATATGAAGAGACATACCTTCCAGGTATGGGAAGGAGAGTGAAGTTTATATTCAACATTATCCTATACTGGAGTAGGCCTGAGTTTTTGAACTCTGGTCCCCAGCATCACTTGCAATCCCAATTACCAGGCAACCCTCTGAAAGCCCAGGCTCCAATCCTGTACCAGTACAAGTTTAGTCTTCAGAGGTTCAAGCTCCAGGCCAACTCAAGTACCAGGTTTATCCCCATGGACTCAAGATTAAGACTTGGCTCCGAAGACCAAGGCTTCAGGCTCATGCTAGCTGATGCAGTGATTGGGAACAGCTCTTGGACCCACACTTGAGGAAAGTAGCCAGCAACAAGTTTGCCTGTAGGCCTTTGCCAGTTTGTCAGAATCCACTGATATATAGTCAAAGTATGTGATAAGGTGAATGAATTTTATGAAACCCATTATTATTATGTACAATGAATATAATGAATAAAAATAGCAAGCTTAGCAAATCATGAGAACACATAGATAATCAAGGCCAGAAAAAACATGAACAAAATTATTAATAAAAATGGGACAAAGAAATAAAGGCCCATAATGTACTGTAGTTCTATCTATTAGGAGGGTAAGGAAGGATAACATTTTAGTTCAGGCATTGGCAAGACCCTGCCTCACCGCTCAATGCCATTATTGTATAAGTACACTATTATTCTTAGTTCAGTTTTGGTATCTTGAAAACATGAAAAAAGGGAATAATAAAACCATTTTCCCCCATTTTTATTGAGTTTGAGGTTGGTGCATTCCAAATAACTTCTTAATCAAAATTTAATCCCATTTCTCCTTCCTTGCCTTCCTTGCTGCCAGAGCTCGTGCGTTCATGCATATATGTCTTTCATCTTTTACTTTAGGTTTTTAAAAATTTTTTGATGCAGAAGTTACTCTTTTGGGTGAAAGTTTACCATTTCAGTAATTCTTTGACCCAGTCTTTTTTGGCTGTTGTTGTTCCTGTCCAATTTGTGTCACTGTGGAAATATGAAAAATTTGTGTCACATATACCAAATTTTAAAAGTCCTGAAAAATAAACTATATTTAATTCAAAACATGTTTAGGATTCATCATTTTGACAGTAGAATTTATGCAGNCTTTCCAGGTATAATTATAATTTAATTCATTAGCTTCCCGAGTCCAGGTGGGACCTTGAAAATACACATGAGGAGAAGCTCATCTAGAATGAGCCCTTTCCCTTCAGGATCAGGGCTCAGGAATTTCCTTTTTTTTTTTTCCTTCCAGTGTCTATTGATAGCTCTGCAGAAGGTAGATGTTCACTCCCTCTGTGTCTGAGAATGAGAACAAATCAAAAAAGGCCACCCAGCTGACACATAACGGCATAGCAAGGGTTAGAAATGGAACTTGCTGTTTAGTTTCCTGAAATCTGTGAGATGTTTGTTATTAGATCATAGCCTACCTGATCCTGGCTAAGACAGGAGGAATGCTGGAACTCAAAGAGCTTGATAGTATTCGCCAAGGGGGGAGTAGTAGTGAGTATCCAAAGGAAAAAAAAAATCTTAACTAGGTCCTTATCACGGGGGGCATCTTTTTGACATTTTGGCCCTGGCGAAGGGAAAGGGACGAACGGCCCCAGAAGAGTCAGGCAGGCAGGGGCTAAGCAGAATTGGGTTGTTTGTTTTCAACTGCTATATAACTAGTTTCCATGTTGTTTTTTAAATACCTAGAAAATTTAATAAAGGATTTTTGCCTCTTCTGGATAGAAAGAGAACATTCTTTAAATACCACTTTATCCAATTTTAGCATGCATTTGGTTGTATAATTGTGAAACTATTTTTATACCAGAATAAGTTCAGCTTAAAGCCTTCCTACCTTTTGTCTATAAGGTTTCCCTTGAAATGATCTGGAATACTGGGTGTGGTATAGCCAGATGACCCAAAGTTCACAATCTAAGCTTAATTTCATTCTTTCTTCAGTTCAGTTAGAATTATGATAAAACCTTGTGGCATGTTTTCATATGGGATAAAATCTTGTATATCATGTCCATACAAGGTTATGGGAGACAAGGGTATGCGGGGAATTGGAAAGTCAGAGGAGGCTAGTAAAGGGAGTTGTGGATTGATATGAGATGACGGGGACGTGGCGATGGAGGCAGAGACATTGAGAATGTAACGTAAAAGAAGGTAGGGAAGGAAATAACCCTGGTCATTTTCTTCAGATTAATTATTTTCATATCGAGACTTCATATTCTTCTACAATTTTTGCTTAGGTTTAATGATTAAATTAGGGCTAACGTATAGTCATGCTACTAATTACTTACCAATTGTTATATTATACTTAGTTCCTAACCTATAGTCATGATATGTGCTAAAAGAGGAGCCAGGAATGATTACCTGTTTGGGTGGTTTGCTGTAAGAGTACTTTCTGCTCCTCCACCTACCTATTTTGTCCATACCATCTGAGGGTATTCAGTTTTCATGGAATCGACTTATTGATCTCCAACAAATGGATCACAGCATTGTAATATATATAATCTCTTAAATAATCTATATATATTATATAATATATATGAGTTATTTCACTTGACAGTTGTGCAAATAACAGTGTTTTCGGTCAATTTATGGCTAGATAACATTCCACTCTTTTTTTTTTTTTTTTTGGTCTTTTTGAGACTAGGGTCTCCCTTTTAGTCTTAGCTGTCCTGCAACTGATCCGATCTGTATGTCTGCTGACCTTGAAAGTCACAGAGATCCACCTGCCTTGCTTCCCAAGTGCTAGGATTAAAAGCCGTGGGCCACCATGCCCAGCTCATTCCACTCTTTAATAGCATTTTCATTACTGATTCACCCACTGAAGAACATCTAGGTTGATCCTACTCTTAGTTATTGTGAATCATGCTGCAAAAATAAGTATCTTTTAGGTATAATGATCTCATATCTTTGGCCTCTATAACAGCAGTGGGATTGCTGTTGTATCATATCCGGTACCACTCTATTTTCATTTCTTTTTCTGTAATCTTCATATTGTTTTCCATAATATCTATCATTTTCTTTCAGATTTGGGATTATATATTCCTAAACTTAAATTTCACATTACATTTTGGGCCCATTTGGAAGATGGGATCTTGATGCCTTAGTCCGTAGTAAATATAAAAATATTTCACTGATACATCATATACAACTTATCTAACCAATTTACATACTTTAATCTGTATTTGTCAATGCTTATTTTGGTTTGAACTTTATTGTAACGTTTCATGATAGGAAAAATGTTTTATGTGAGTGATACACAAAATTGAACTACTTCTACACTTGTGGGCACATTATGTACAAGCCTCAGAATGTTTCACAGCACGTGTGTCAGTGCCATCTTCTTATCAGGGACTGGATTCACTGGTTACTTCGTAAATATTGATCATTTCTTGCAATTCCTCCCTACAAGAAAAGCCATGACAGTGCTGTCTTAATTCAATCCATTTTAAGACAGTCTGTGCTTATGAAGCTGAAGGGCGGGGCAAAAGCGCACGTGCCTGTTGGCGCGGCATGAACAAAACTAACCCTCCCAGGAGAGTGACCCGGAGAGGCAGTTCATGTTCAGCGGGCGAGACAACCCGGGGAACAGGCGCTGACAACTGCTGGACAACATGGTCTCTCCCCCGCCTGTGCAAGTTTTCGCTGGACAGGGCTTTGTAAATGAGCCCCAATTCAATGTGAGAGAACAACCGGATGAAGACGACGAAGTTTGACGACCAAGAATACTGGGGGGGGGCGAAAGGGGGGGCGGGCCCAGGACGCGCCAGACCCGGGACCCGCGCCGATGGGCAGCGCAACGACGGCCAGAGAGATGCGCCGCTCGCGCGCGCTCGAGCCTACGCGCGCGCGCGCGCGCGCGCTCGGGCCACCGCGTGGGCACGCGGGCGGGGTGGGGGGGGGGGGGGGGGGGGGGGGGGGGGAAAACGGAAAGGGCAGAGAGGAAGAGAAGGAAAGTGGGGAAAACACCATGGCAGGGAGCCAGAGACGGAAGACAAGCATGTGGTGGCGGGAGAGCGAGAGAGGAGGGACGAAGCGGCAGGGGTCCCCAGAGAACAGAATAAGGGAGGAAAGAAATGTGGGCCGGAGAGCAATGGACACGAGACACGACGGCAGCCGGGCAGCTACGGGGAGACAGGAAAAGAAGGGGGGGTGGGGGGAAGAGGGGGGGGCGGGGTGGGAAAAGGGGGAGTGATGTTGTGTGGAGGTCAGAAGCAGGGGTCAAGTAGGCGTCAGGCATAGGTCCACTGTCCTTCCCCCCACACCACCCCACCCCAGCCCAGAGCATGCACGCTTGCCATAAACGGGCCGGCAGCGGGCGTCGCAGTAGTGGTGGGTTAAGTTTAGGAAGGCACCGGTGTCCGCCTTAAGTGTATATTGTTCTAAAATATGGAAACATATTATCCACCCATTATACAGTAATTACAGAGTCAAAAAATAATTGGTGGGTGGATTCTAGAAATCCCATTGAGAGATACATTTATAAACAAGTATAGTTGCTTTTAAGATATAAACCAGAAATATAACCATACTATGCTTTTGGCTTGCTTTGTTCTTGGGGATTCTGTTAGCATCCACAATGAGGGAACCTTTGTCTTTTGTTTTTTTGGACTGTGTTACTTCACTTACATAATGGCTTCAGCTCCATCCATTTACCTCGCAAATTTCAATGTTGTCCCTCTTTACCCTGATACGTATTCCCTATGTAGTTACATGTACCACATTTTTTCATCCACTGTCGTTTAGGGCATGGGTGGTTCCAGCTTTTGCTATTGTGAAAAGAGCTGCAATAAACATGCTGTGGCATGTATCTTTGCAGTAGGTGTCTTGTGGGTATATACCCAGAGAGTGGTATGACTGGTCAAGATGAGGATATTAGTCTTTCTAAGGGTTCTCCACACTCTTCTATAGGGGTGTACAAGTTTACATTCCCCGCGTTCCCCAAACCCTACCAGCACTTTGGTCTTCATTGTTTTCTGATATCCTAGCCAGTACTGGGTGAGATGATATCTGCAGTGGTTTTTAATGCATTCCTTACATATGAGATGTTGAAAAACTGTTTGAGTGGTTGTGGATGTGCAACCACTTTGAAGATGGTCGGAAGCCAGCGTGAAGGGCCGCAAGGGGGAAGACTCTGTAAGCTCTTGACTCCATTTTTGAGGAGGTGGGGGTCATGTTTGTCTTCTTCTGGCGGGGTAGGCGTGGAGGGAGGCTGGATCAGGGGCAGGGACATATGCGTACAGGAAGCTAATGACCCCCGCCCCCATCCCCAACTCCCATAGCGCCCCCCCAGGATCCTTTTTAACTTATTTAGAATCAGAAAAAAAGGAAAAAGAAGACAAAGCTAAAATAAAGCGAAAAGAAAGAAAAGACAAAGAAAAGAAAAAGAAACCTACATGGCTTTAAACTATTATCCTCATCCAATGCACTAACAACTTACCATTGGAGCTCAATATGTCAAACGTTTTCATAGTTTCAAGTTAATAAAGTATGTAAGCAAAACGTTTTTATGACGCAATATGTTAAGAACAAGCTTTAATTTAACGTAACTATAAATAATAATGCTTCTGAGCCTGTGATAAACCAGATAAACTTAAATGTAAATTATGAAAGATACATAGGAAGTCTGCTGGTAAAGTAAACATTTGAAGTACAGGAAGGGCACAGGCTTTGAGTTAGAGCCTCACCAGATGCAAGATGGGACAGGCCTGTGTGGCAGAGCTAGTCACATCTGGAGGAGCTTGAAGAGTGAAAAAGAAAATAGGCCACTATTTGGAGGCCTCTGGCCATTGCAAGGATTGATTTTTCACTTGAGAGATTTACTTCTGAAAAGTCTTGCCATGTCACAGGGTCAAATAAGCATTGAGGTTCTTGGTCCATCATCCCACATGAGCAAAAAGCTAAAACATAAACTTTAAGCAATTTCATTTTTCAGGTGTTTTACAGTGAAGTTTGAAAATAAAATTGCAGAAAGAGGAAGAAGCGAATCTCCTTCCTCCAAGGGTCAGGGATCATCTTGGAAAAGAAGGCTGGCAGATTGCCAGAGCCAGAGGTACCAGATGACTTTCTGGACACAGGAGGGCTGTTGTATACATGAACTCACAGGGGCTGTGACTGCATGTACGAGATCTGCATAAGATCAAGCCAGGACACTCAAGCTCAGAGAGGAGAGGCATCAGATGGCGAAGAGCTGCATGTGATTGGCTGGGGGGTGGGGGCAGTTTTCATCAGCTACCCATGCTCCCACTCAGTAGATGGCACGCAAACACGGCCCACTTACCCATAAGCGGCATGGAATTTGTGTGTTTATGAAACAGTGCTCATTGAAATTAAGGTGAACAGCAACTAGTGGATAGAGGCTGGAAGGTATGGGACATTGCGTGGTCGATCATCTAACTTTCTTTTTTTTTTTTTAATTAGTAATAATTTTATTGATGCTTTTGCATTTCATACATTTTTTCCAATTCAGTTCAGGCTTATTCCCTTTCCCTCCCCCCCCCCCCCCATCCCAGATCATGCATTTCTGCCATACTGTCCTGCATCTTTCTCTCAGTTTTTTTTTCATTTTAGCTATAAGTGATAATCCCTGAGTACAAGCATCCTTCATGCAAAAACTATCTGCAGGCTTTGTGCCCAACACCTACAGCCCCACCATCCAGTGGGGGGTGACAGGTTGTTTGTTCAATCAAGTTGATCAAATGAGTGTCCAGATCTATATTGCTGTAGTTTCACCATTCACCCCAATCGCAGCCCTTACATTCTACCACGCCCCCTCTTCCGCAGGTTGTTTCCCTAGGCTTAGAAAAGGGGCACAGGTGGATGAGAGGTAAAACAGTCCACTCTCTCTGGAGCTGTTGACTTGGACTCTGGTCAGTTCTGGCTTTTTCCTTTCATGGGCTGACAGTTTGTCCAGGAATAACCTTTCGATCTACTAATGAAGAACAAGCAATTAGATATATAGGTATTTAAGCAGACTAATAGTTATGGTAGGTTACTTTAGCATAGACACCATGTGGTATGTTTATCCATGAATTACAATTTTCCCCCTGTTAAATATGACGGGTCTTACTGTGGCTTATAACATCTAACCTGTAGAGGATGTGTAGCTTGTGGCATCAGCCTGGTTTATTCTCCAAGGGAGAGCCAATAGCCAATTAGATTGGGATATACAGGCACATGGCTGCCTCTGCTGCACAGTATTTCCAGGCAGTGAGGTGTATTCTGGTGCTGACGTGGGAGTCTTGCTTGACTCAGGGAGACCCCATATTTGCTTTATGGTTTAGTGGCCTTTGGTAACACTCTCTGGCATTCCAGGCCATCTGTACACTTGCATGTGTGGTCTCAATCATCCCTCCACGTTAACGTCAGGTCTTCGGCAGCAGGGTCTTATGCCTCTCCCCTGTAGGTATCCCAACTTAGAGGCAAGGAGCCCTTACCTTTTGTGGGGCCTTGGACCCCTGGCCAACATCCACCTGGTAGAACAATCCATTGCTGATGTCAGAGCTCCTGTATTAATTATTTTGCCTGAGTGCATAGCCCTAGGACTTTAGTATTATATTTGGTCTGAACAGAGAGTAGATCCCTTCCACAGTTCCCATGTCTAGTAGTCAATAAAGAAAGCAGTTTTACGGTTTTATAAGAGATCACCTCTACAATATGGTCTCCAATTTACAGTTGGGGGCGACCTCATCATGTCATATTTCTCCTTGTTCTATGGTGGGAAGGCAAGGAAGTCTCTCTATCTAGAACCTTTGTGGCACCTAGAAGGTAAGTTTCAGGACTCATTTTAACTAGTTGTTACAGTAGGATCCACAGAGGGTTCGATGTTTATGGCATCTGAGGCTTTTTTTCCTTTGAATGTTCAGACGGGTCAGCCTTTCCGTTGCCACTTTTTGGTACAAAAAAAAAAAAAAAAAAAAAAAAAAAAAAAAAAAAAAAAAAAACCACAGTTCACAGTTTAATTCATGCATGCATGAATGAGTGGTAAATCTGAATAAAGCAAGCAAATGTTGGCTTCTAATCAAGCTCTCTTAAGTCAAACACAAAGGACTATTACATTTTCCTAGTTAAGCTAGAGAAAGAAATCTTATACATGAAGATCAAAACCAGGCAAAATACAGATTTTAGTATTATGCTATTGCATTGGACAGCCAGAGAGCCACGGAGAATACAAAGATATGACTTGTTAGGAAAAATTAGGGGAACTATAAACGTGAACTAATGAACTGTGGAATATTTTTAAAGACATAAATTTCAAAGAGTGACATTATAAAGATGGAAGAGGAGGAATTTCCCTCACAAAAACATCAATTAGAGCAACCACCCATGCATGAAAATATGTTTATAAAAGTGAGGGAATTCAAGTAAGAAGTTGTAGCACTGATGAATAAAGAAATAAGAAAAACACACTAAAGACAATCAAGAGGGTGGGAAGGATAGTTTCATATCACCTACATCACTCTTTCTCCAAGCCACAGAGTGTGATATGAAGAGACATACCTTCCAGGTATGGGAAGGAGAGTGAAGTTTATATTCAACATTATCCTATACTGGAGTAGGCCTGAGTTTTTGAACTCTGGTCCCCAGCATCACTTGCAATCCCAATTACCAGGCAACCCTCTGAAAGCCCAGGCTCCAATCCTGTACCAGTACAAGTTTAGTCTTCAGAGGTTCAAGCTCCAGGCCAACTCAAGTACCAGGTTTATCCCCATGGACTCAAGATTAAGACTTGGCTCCGAAGACCAAGGCTTCAGGCTCATGCTAGCTGATGCAGTGATTGGGAACAGCTCTTGGACCCACACTTGAGGAAAGTAGCCAGCAACAAGTTTGCCTGTAGGCCTTTGCCAGTTTGTCAGAATCCACTGATATATAGTCAAAGTATGTGATAATTGAATGAATTTTTATGAAACCCATTATTATTATGTACAATGAATATACATGAATAAAAATAGCAAGCTTAGCAAATCATGAGAACACATTAGATAATCAATGCCAGAAAATAACATGAACAAAATTATTAATAAACATGGGACAAAGAAATAAAGGCCATAATGTACTGTAGTTCTATCTATTTAGGAGGGTAAGGAAGGAATAACATTTTAGTTCAGGCATTCAAGACCCTGCCTCACCTCTCAAGTGCCATTATTGTATAAGTACACTATTATTCTTAGTTCAGTTCTTTATCTTGAAAACATAAAAAAGGGAATAATAGAAACCATTTTCCCCCATTTTTATTGAGGTTTTGTGCATTCCATAAAACATTTCTTAATCAAATTTAATCCCATTTCCCCTTCCTTGCCTTCCTTGCTGCCAGAGCTCGTGCATTCTGCCATATATGTCTTTCATCTTTACTTTAGGCTTTTTAAAATTTTTTGATGCAGAAGTTTACTCTTTTGGGTGAAAGTTTACCATTTCAGTAAGTTCTTTGACCCAGTCTTTTTTGCTGTTGTTGTTCCTTCCAATTTGTGTCACTGTGAAATATGAAAAATTTGTGTCACATATACCAAAATTAGAAAGTCTGAAAATAAACTATATGTTAATTCCAAAACATGTTTAGGGATTCACATTTTGACAGTAGAATTGTATGCAGGTAAAAAAATTACATTTCTACATTATATAGCAAGTTGATGAGTAACATCAGGTATTATATTTACTAAAAAAAGGAAAAAGAATTATTCAAATAGAGATTTGATGCTAGGATCCACAAATGAGGGATACCATACATAATTTGTTTTTCTGGAACTGTGTTATTTCATTTAACATAATGGCTTCTAGTTCTATACATTTACCTGCAAAGTTCATGATTTCCTCTTTCTTTACCGCTGCATGGAATTCCATTGTATAGATGCACCACATTTTCTTTATCCACTAGTCAGTTGAGGGATGCTTAGATTGCTTCCAGCTCTTTGCTATTGTGAAGAGAGTTGCAATAAACATGGATGTACATGTATCTTTGTGGTAGGATGAGTCTTGTGGGTATATACCCAGGAGTGGTATGACTGGGTCAGGTGGTAGGCTCATTTTGAGTCTTTTAAGGGTTCTCCACACTGCTTCCCATAGGATTTGTATGAGTTTGCATTCTCAACAACAGTGGAGGAGTGTTTCCCTTTCCCCACAACCTCTGTAGCATTTATTATCCTTTGTTTTCTTAATCATAGCCAGTCTTACCAGAGTAAGATGAACTCTTAAAGTGGTTTTAATTTGCACTTCCTTAATTATTAGCAACATTGAACACTTTTTAAGATGTTTCTCAGTCATCTTTACTTCTTTATTTGTGAAGTGTCTGTTCAGCTCTTTACTCCATCTTTTGAGTGGGGCATTTGTTTTCTTGCTCCTTTGTTTTGTGAGTAGTTTATATACTCTGGATGTTAATGCTCTGTCAAATTTATCACTGGTGAAGGTTTCCTCCCACTCTGTGGGCTTTATCTTCACTTCTTTGATAGTTTCTTTTGCTGTACAGAAGCTTTTGAGTTTACTAAGGTCCCACTTGTCAAGTGTTGACCTTATTTCTTGTGCAGCTGTGATCTGATTTAGAAAGTCTTTTCCTACACCTATGTCTTGTATGTTACTGCCAATATTTTCTTCTATTATTTTCAAGGCTTCTGGTTTCACATTGAGGTCTTTGATCCATTTGGAGTTAATTTTTGTACAGGGTGAGAGGTAGAGGTTTAATTTTATTCTCCTACAAGTGTTGACCCAGTTTTGCCAACACTAGTTGCTGAAAATGCTGTCTTTCCTCCATTGAGTCTTCTTGGCCCCTTTGTCAAATATGATGTGGCTGAAATTGCATGTGCTCAAGTTTGAATCTTCAGTTTTGTTCCATTGGTCTACAGGTCTGTTTTTGTGACAATACCAGGGTGTTTTTATGATTATAGCCCTGTAATATAGTTTGAAGTCTGGTATAGTAATTTCCCCTGCATTGCTCTTTCTGCTTGGGGTTGCTTTGGTCATCTGGGGTCTTTTGTTTTCCATATGAACTTTGGGATTTTTTTTCTAGGTCTGTGAAGAAGCTTATGGGGATTTTCATTGTGATTGCATTGAATCTGTATATTACTTTGGGCAGGATGGTCATTTTTACTATTTTCTGTCTTTCTCTTTCTTTCTGTCTTTTTTATTTGGTCTTTTTGAGATAGGGTTTCCCTGTAGCTTAGGCTATCCTAGAACTTGCTATATAGACCAGGATGGACTTGAACTCACAGAGATCCACCTGCCTCTGCCTCCCAAGTGCTGGGATTAAAGGCATGTGCCACCATGGCTGGCTATATTAACTCTTTCAATCTTTGAACATGGGCGGTCCTTCCATCTTCTGTTGTCTGATTTAAAATTTATTTATTTATTTATTTTGGTCTTTTCGAGACAGGGTCTCCCTGTAGCCCCAGCTGTCCTGGAATTCACTCTTTAGACCAAGCTGGCCTTGAACTCACAAAGATCTGCCTGCCTCTGCCTCCCGAGTGCTAAGATTAAAGTGTGTACCACCACACCCGGTGAAACATTTAATTGTAGAGATTTTTAGTGTCTTTGGTCAGGTTTGTCCCTAAATATTTAATTTTTTTGAGGCTATTGTGAGTAGGAAGGTCTCCTTGTATTTCTTCTCAAATTGCTTGTTATTGGTATAAAGAAAAGCTACTGATTTTTCTAGGTTTATTTTATATCCCACTAATTTACTGAAAGTGTTAACCATCTCTAGGAGTTTTCTGGTGGAGTTTTTGGTGTCCCTTAGGTAAACTATCATGTCACCTGCAAAAAGGGATAGTTTGACCTCCTCTTTTGCAATGAGTACCCTTTAATTTCCTGTTTCTTGTCTTATTGCTTTAGGGAGTGTTTCTAGCATATATTGAAAAGGAGTGGGGATGGGGCAGGCTTGCCAAGTTGACTTTAAGGGGAATTTTTCTAATTTGTCCCCATTTAGAATAATTTTGGCAGTGAGTTTGTTGTATATAGCTTTAATTTTGTTGAGGAATGTTCCCTGCAGTCCAATTCCCTCTAGGACTTTAAACGTAAAGGCATGTTGAGTTTTGTTGAAGGCCTTTTCTGTATCAATTGAGATGACCATGTGGTTTTTGTATTTCAGTCCATTTATGTGCTTTGTGAAATTTATTGATTTACATATGTTGAACCAACCTGCATCTCTGGTGTAAATCTGACTTGGTCATGATGGATGATCTTTTTGATATGTGCCTCTACGTGGTTTACAAGTATTTTGTTGAGAATTTTTATATCTATGTTCATTAAAGAAAAAAGCAACACAAATCTTGGAGTTAAAAAACACAGTGTCTGGCAGTTGCAATAAGTGGTAACATGCCACCTGCTTAGCATGCATGAAGCCTTGAGTTCAGTCCTCCACAAAAGAAACAGGTCTAAACTAAAACAATTCCATAAAGAACGCCAATGCTTCAATACCAGATTTGAACAATCAGAAGGATTTAGACAGATCAGATTCATCCTACCACAGAGATACATGGACATCTATGTTTATTGCAGTACTCTTCACAATAGTGAAGAGCTGGAACCATCCCAAGGGCCCCTCAACAGATGAGTAGATAAAGAAAATGTGGTACATCTACACAATGGAATTCTATGCAGCAGGAAAGATGACATTGTGAACTTTGTAGGTAAATGAATGGAACTAAAGCCATTATGCTAAGTGAAGTAACACGGTCCCAGAAAAACATGATGAATGACATTCCTCATTTGTGGATCCTAGAACCAAATCCCTACTTGTAAGGCAAACTGAACAATGTTAATGTTATATTTCTTTTTATCTGTAAGCAACTGTGCTGTTATAATGTGAATCCCTTAACAGGCTCTAGAATTAACATCCCAATTATTTTCAGATTTTTTAATTTTGGTATAAGGGAGGAGAATATGTACACATATTTTAGAGTAATGTAAAATTAAAGGGAAAATGTGAATTCCTAAACATATTTGGAATTAAGATACAGTTTATTTTCAGAAGCCATAATTTTGGTATATGTGTGACATACATATAGGCATATTTTGGAGCAACACAAATTGGAGGGAACAACAACAACAAAAGGACTGGGTCAAAGAACTGACTGAAACAGTAAATTTCTGCCCCAAATAATAAATCTCTGCATAGAAAACTTTAAAAAGACTGAGAAAAAGATACAAGACATGTATGACAGAATGCACAAACTGGGGTGGGGTGGGGGGCATGGAAAGGGAACTGAGTCTAAATTGGACTGAGAAATGTTTTATGAAATGCACAAAACTCCAATAAAAATATTTTAAACAAAGACTGATCATTTAATATGATCTTGCAACAACAAAGGAGAGAGTCTTTGGGACTTAGGAGGCACTGTCAAGTAAATCAACAGCTGGATTATGGAATTCCTAAAGCAGTGAACAAAGATGAGAAAGAAAGCTTATTTTTAAAAAAATGACATATAAAGCCACAAATCTGGAGTGAGAAATGAACATCCAGATCCACAAAACTTGAGAAGGTCCAGGTAAGTGCAACGAATCCCAGGTGCACTCAAAGAGATCTTCACATGACAATGCAATTTCTATTTTTATTTCTAAAGTTGTATTTATTAAGTATAAAACAATTTTGTTAATTTTTATTGATTGCATTTCATACAGCATTTCTTAATCAAATTTAGACTCATTCCCCCATCCATGCCCACCCCTTAAATCCCCCCCGACCCCCTCCAAAGCTCATGGATTCTTTCATACATGTTAAGTCCTCTCTTGCATCTTTTTCTCAGTCTTTTATGACCTTTTTGATACACAAGTTTACTGTTTCGGTCAGTTTTTTGAATTTTTTTTTCTCTTTTTTTGTTCCCTTTAATTTTATATTATTCCAAAATATGCATATATACACTTCACACATAAATTAAAATTACAAATTCTGAAAATAAACTATAGGTTAATTCCTAAACACATTTAGAGATTCACATTTTAACAGTAAAGTTGCATGCAGGTAAAAAGAATGTGCATAGAATATGAATACATATCTTCCATTCATATATGGTAATTACAATGTGTGAGTACAAGTGGTAGGACAATTCTAGAGCCCATTAAGAGATTCACATTGGAATAGCACTGTTGCTTTCATATACAGTGAAATATAATAATAAAGTTGCTCGGTTTGCCTGCCAACTGGGGATTTGGTGTTAGTATCCACAAATGAGGGAAACCAAAAAAAAAAATTCACCTATTTTTTTTTCTGGGACTGTTTTATTTCACTTAGTGTAATGGCTTCAAGTTCCATCCATTTACCAGCAAAGTTCATGATGTCATCTGTCTTTACCACTGCATAGAAATCCATTGTGTAGATGTACCACATTTTTGTTATCCGCTCATCAATTGAGGGGCATTTGGGTTGGTTCCAGCTCTTTGCTATTGTAAAGAGAGCTGCAATAAACATAGCTGTGCATGTATCTTTGTGGTAGGATGCGTCCGGTAGGTATATACCAGGAATGGTATGGCTGGGTCAGGCGGTAGGCTCATTTTGAGTCTTTTAAGGGTTCTCCACATTGCTTTCCACACTGGTTGTGCCAGTTTACATTCCCACCAGCAGTGGATGAGTGTTCCCCTTTCCCCGCAACCTCTCCAGCATTTGGTGTCTTTTGTTTTCTTGATTTTGGCTAGTCTTATTGGAGTGAGATGATACCTTAGTGTGGTTTTAATTTGCATTTCCTTAATTATTAATGATGTTGAACACTTTTTAAGATTTTTCTCAGCTATCCTTACTTCCTTACTGGTGAAGTCTCTGTTCATCTCCTTACTCCATCTTTTGAGTAGGTCATTTGTTTTTCAAATAATTTATATATTATGGATGTTAATGCTCTGTCAGATGTATCAGTAGTAAAGGTTTCCTCCCACTCTGCATTTTCTCTTCACTTCCTTGATTGTTTCTTTAGCTGTACAAAAGCTTTTGAGTTTGATGAGGTTCCACTTGTCAGCTGTTGTCCTTATTTCTTGTGCAGCTGCTGTTTGATTTAGAAAGTCTTTTCCTATGCCTATGTCTTGTAGGTTGCTGCCAACTTTTTCTTCTATCACCTTTAGTGTTTCAGGTTTTATGTTGAGATCTTTGATCCACTTGGAGTTGATTTTTGAACAGGGTGAGAGGTAGGGGTTTAATTTTGTTCTTCTACAAATGGTGATCCAGTTTTGCCAACACCATTTGCTGAAGATGCTATCTTTCCTCCATTGAGCTTTTTTGCCTCCTTTGTCAACTATGAGGTGGCTGAAGTTATATGAGCTCAAGTTTGGATCTTCAATTTTGTTCCATTGGTCAATGGTTCTGGTTTTTGCCAGCACCAGGCTGTCTTCATGACTACAGCCCTGTAATATAGCTTGAAGTCTGGTAATATAATCCCCCCAGTACTGCACTTTTCACTTAGGGTTGCTTTAGCTATTCATGGTATTTTGTTTTTCCATATGAACTTAAGGATTTTTTTTTCTAAGTCTGTGAAAAAGCTCATGGGGATTTTGATTGGGATTGCATTGAATCTGTATATTAATTTGGGTAGAATGGACATTTTTACTATATTAATTTTTCCAATCCACAAGCAAGGGAGGTCTTTCCATCTTTTGATGTGATTTTCAATCTCCTTCTTCAGGGCTTAAAAATTTTGTTGTAAAGGTCTTTGGTATCTTTGGTTAGGTTTATTCCTAGATATTTTATTTCTTTTGAGGCTATTGTGAGTGGGAGTTCTCCTTATATTCCTTCTCCAGTTCCTTATTGTTGGTGTAAAGAAAGGCCACTGATTTTTCTAGGTTTATTTTGTATCCCGCCACTTTACTGAAACTTTTAATCATTTCTAAGAGTTTTCTGGTGGAATTTTTAGCATCCCTTAAGTAAACTATCATATCATCTGCAAAAAGGGATAGTTTTACTTCCTCTTTTCCAATTAGTACTCCTTTAATTTTGCTTTCTTGCCTTATTGCCCTAGCAAGCATTTCAAGCACTATATTGAAGAGGAGTGGTGATAGTGGACAGCCTTGCCATGTTCCTGCCTTTACGGAGAATGCTTTCAACTTTTCTCCATTTAGGATGATGTTAGCTGTGGGTTTCTTGTATATGGCTTTGATTACATTGAGGAGTGATCCCTCCAGTCCAATTCCCTCTAGGACTTTAAGCATGAAGGGATGCTGGATTTTGTTGAAAGCTTTGTTCTGCATCAATTGAGATGATTGTGTGGTTTTTGTCTTTCCGTCCATTTATGTGTTTTATGATATTTATTGATTTTCATATGTTGAACCATCCTTGCATCTCTGGTATGAATACAACCTGGTCATGATGGATGATCTTTTTGATTTGGGTCTGTATGCGATTTGCAAGTATTTGTTGAGAATTAACTGGTTTTG
This sequence comes from Rhizomys pruinosus, assembly GCA_009823505.1. Lineage (NCBI taxonomy): Eukaryota > Metazoa > Chordata > Mammalia > Rodentia > Spalacidae > Rhizomys > Rhizomys pruinosus. Next base: position 349,501 of record VZQC01010587.1, on the reverse strand, counting down.
GTATTAGAGTGATGCTGGCTTCATAGAAGGAATTTGGGATACTTCCCTCTGTCTGTATCCTTCTGAAGAGTTTGAGGAGTAATGGTTGCAAGACCTCTTTAAATGTTTTATAGAATTTTGCTGTGAAACCATCTGAGCCTGGGCTTTTTTTTAGTTGGGAGGCTTTTTATTACATCTTCAATTTCCTCAAGTATTATGGGTCTGTTTAAGCTGTTAGTCTCTTCTTGGTTAAGCTTTGGTGAATCCCAGGATTTCAGATAGTCATCCATTTCTCTTAGGTTTTCAAATTAGTAGAGTATAGGTTTTTGAAGTATTCTCATATGATTATCTGGATATTTTCTTTATCTGTTGTGATGTTTCCCCTTTCATCACAATTGCTATTGATTTGGAGTTGTTCTTTGTTTCTTTTGGTTAACTGGGTTAGAGGTCTGTCTATTTCATTCATCTTTTCAAAGAACCAGCTTTTGCATTCATTGATTTTTTTTGTATTGTTTTCTTTGTTTCTATTTCATTGATTTCTGCTCTGATTTTTGTTATTTCTTCCTGTCTGTTGGGTTTAGGGCTCATTTGATGCTGTCTCTTAAGCGTTTTTAGCTGCAGTGTTAGATCGTTTGTTCTCTTTCTGTTTTTTTTTTTTTTAATGTGGGCATTTAGGCCTATAAATTTCCCTCTTAGGACTGACTTTAGTGTATCCCACAGGTTTTGTTGTCTTGCATTGTCATTTTCGTTTAGTTCCAGGAATGCTTTTATTTCATTCTTTATTTCTTCCCTGACCCACTCATTGTTCAGGATTGTGTTGCTTAGTCTCCATGTGTTCTTATAGTTAGTAGGGCTTACCCTGGTGTTAATATTGAGCTTTATTGCACTGTGGTCTGATAGAATGCATGGAATAATTTCAATCCTTTTGTATTTGTCAACATTTCTTTTGTGTCCCAGTATGTAGTCAATTTTGGAAAAGGTTCTGTGGGGTGCTGAGTAGAAAGAATATTCTCTGGTTTTTGCGTGGAATATTTGTAGATATCTGTGAGGTCCATTTGGTGTATTGTGTTGTTCAGTTCTGATGTCTCTCTGTTTATTTTTTGTCCAGTTGATATATCCAGGTGGCTCAGTGGGGTATTGAAGTCCCCCACTATTAGCGTACTGGGATTAATCTGTGTCTTGAGGTCCTGAAGGGTTGTGTTTATAAAGTATGGTGCACCAGAGTTTGGTGCATAAACATTTAAGATTGTGAAATCTTCCTGGTTAATTGTTCCATTGATAAGGATATAATGGTCCTCTTTCTCTTTTCTGATTAATTTCACTCTGAGGACTATTTTGTCTGATATTAGAATAACCACCCTGCTTGCTTTTTGGTACCATTTGCTTGGAATAATTTTTTCCATCCTTTCACTCTAAGGTGCTGTCTGCCCTTGAGGGTGAGATGGGTTTCTTGTAGGCAGCATATAGATTGTTTCCTAATCCATTCTCTCAGTCTATGTCTTTCGATTGGGGAGTTTAGACCATTAATATTTAAGGATATTATTGGGAGATGTGTGTTGTTTCCTGTCAACTCATTTTTCGTTTGCATTTTTGGTCTAGGTATTTATTTACTCTGTTATGCTTTTGGTAATTTCTCTCTTGGGTTGCTTAAGAATAGTTGCTCCTTTCCTCTGTTCTTTGAATTGGTTAGAGTATTTTCTGAAGTGTTAGTTTTTTTGACATATGTTCTTTCATTTTGTTTATGTCCTAAAAGATTTTTCTTTCTCTTTCAACTATGATTGAAATTTTTGCTGGGTATATTAATCTGGGTTGGCATCTAAAGTCATTTAGCACTGGGAATACTTTGGTCCATGTTCTTCTGGGTTTCATAGTTTACACTGAGAAGTCAGCTGTAATTCTGATAGGTTTCCCCTTATATGTAACTTGTTTTTCTCTTGTGGCTTTCAGTATTTTGTCCTTGCTTTGAGCATCTAGTGTTTTAACTATGATATGACATGGAGAATTTCTTTTATGGTCTGGTGTATTTGGTGTTCTATGTGCTTCTTGTATTTGTATGGGTTTGTCTTTTTTTAGTTTGGTGAAATTTTCTTCTATTATTCTGTTGAAGAGCTGATCAATATTGTTCTCTTGGGATTCTTCTCTGTCTTCTATCCCTATAATGTGGAGGTTTGGTCTTTTCATCGTGTCCCACATTTCCTGGTTGTTCCACTCTTGGGTTTTTTTTTTTTTAATTTTTCATAATCTTTACTTGAGGTTTCTAGCTGCTCTCTATTATCCTGTAGGTCTGCATCCATTCTGCTTCTGGGGCTTTTTCCCATCCTTTCCTGCTGATTGGATGAATGTTCAATTTCCTTTTTCATTTCATCTTGTGCTTTCTTCACTATTTCCACTTCCTTTTGGAGCTTTTCATTCTCTTCTTGTTGCTCCTTGCTTTGCTGGTTAGTTTCTTTTTTCCTTTCAGCCTGAGATCTTTTCTTTTTTTATTATTTTTTATTATTATATATATTTTTTGTACAAGATTATGTTACTAATCAAATATAGACCCATTTCCCCCACCCTACTCCCACCCCACCAGAGCTCTTTTCATCTCTTTCTCAGTATTTCTCAAAATTCTCCATGTGGAAATTGACTGTTTTGAGCAGAAGTTCACCGTTTCAGTCAGTTCTTTGATGCAGTCCTTTCTGTTGTTGTTGTTTCCAATATGCATCACTCCCAACTACTTGGACAAAAGCTCAAGGGGTTGTGCACAGAAATACTTATGCACACAAACCACTTTTTATACCAGCTGGGAGGATAACTCCACCCCCACAGCCACACCAGCCAATTAGGCTAAAGATCAAGAAAGACAATGAAATCCAATCAAATAATCTGCCTGGCTGAAGCACTCAGCTCTTACCTATGCTTCAGGTGGTCTTGGGAGATCTCCTGAAATCTTTTCAGTGTTTCTACTTCCTTCTGGTGTTTGTCATTCTCTCCCTCTAGTTCTATTTGAAGTTAGTATTTCTCTTCCTCTAGTTCTTTTCTGAGTTTGTATTTTTCTTCCTCTAGCTCTTTTCTGAGGTTATCAATCTCTCCTTTAATTCTTTCTGGAGTTTATCATTCGTTCCTTCTAGTTCCTTCATGAGTGTTTCATTCTCTCCCTTCAGTTCTCTGATTTGTTCTGTATAGTCTTTCAATATGTCTACAATTGTTCTCCTAAGGTCAGTGTCTTGGTTTCCTTTCAGGGAGATCTCATTGTTGAGACCTTCTACAGGATTGGTTGAGTTCGGTGGGGATTTATTTTGAGCTTTTCTCATATTGTTGTTTTTCCGTTTTGTCTTTGGCATCTGTATTTGTTGTTGTTTTGTTTTTCCCCTCTTTCTTTGTTTGTTCATTTGGCTTCTGTTGCTAATCTCAAATGTTAATATGGAGGACTGGTTGGTCACTTAGTTTGCTTCCTGCTGGTTTCTTCCTCAGTTTTGGCTATGCAGCCTCGAATTGATGACACTGCTGTCCTCCCTATCACAGTAAACCATAGCACCAGCAGTTTATGCTTTCCATCACAGTATCAGTAGCTTGAGCAGGGGCCACCTGGACAACTGGGTACAGAGTGTGTGTGGCCTGGCTGTCCTGACAATGCAATTTTCAATAAAGAATATTTTGAAGGCAGCCAGAGCAAATCAACTCAAAGCATACAAGGAAAGCTCATGAACAGTTTCTCAGCAGATACCTCCAGAAGAGAGTGAAGTAATAGAGTTAAAGTACTTAAGGAAGAAAACTGTCCACCAAGGACACTATGGCTGGCAAAGGCATCTTTAGGAAATGATGGATACATAGAAACTTCCTCATACAAGCAAAAGCTAAGGGGATTCATTATTATTAGATCTGCCTCACTAAAAGTCTAACGGAAGTTCTTCAAGTTAAAGCTAAATGATACTACAAATAACATGAAACATAAAATTCAAAGTAAAAGTAAAAACATAGTCAAATTCAAAGTACGCTAGTATTGTAACTTTAACGCTTGAATTTTTACATAATGTATAAAATTTTTCAAAGAATTAAAAATGACCAAAGTAATTTATTAATAAATATATAATACAAAAGATGGAAATTGTGATATCCTAACATAAAATAGAGCAGGAGAAATTAAAATGTAGATTTTTGTATGTGGATAAAGTTAAGTCATTATCAAATTAAAAGAGATGGTCACAATTATGTTTATGTAAATTCATGGTAATCACAATGAAAAAATCTTACAGTAAATCTATAGCAAAAAAAAAAGAATCAAAACATACCATTAAAAAAACATATTATAGGGGGTTGGAGAGATGGCTCAGTGGTTAAGAGCACTGTCAGTTCTTGTAGAGAATCCAGGTTTTATTCCCAACATTGACATGTGATGTAACAAAGATCTGTAACTCCAGTTCCAAGGGATCCAATGCCCTCTTCTGACTTCCAGGGACATTGCATAACATGGATGCACTTCCATACATGCAGGTCAAACACTCATACACATTAAATAAATAAATAAATAAATAAATAAATAAATAAATAGCAAAATAAAGGAAGACAGTGTGTGGAAGAAAGGAACAACGAACAGCTAGAAATAAATATAACTATCCAGATGTTAATAGTGAGCTCTTAATAATTACTTTAAGTGTAAATAAATAAAATTTAAAATCTTAATCAAAAGACAAACTGGTTGAATGAATAAATAAAAAGCATTATCCAGTTGCATGCTAGTGACAAGGGACTCACTTCACTGTTAAAAGCAGATACGTGTGGGCTGGAAATAAATGAATGAAAAGAGATGACGCATGCAAGTGTAACCAATAGAAACCAGGGGTGGTGGGGCCAAAATCAGAAAAAAAAGAAGTTTTAATTCAAAACTGTCTAAACAACTGGTCACTTACACATTTGAATTTATAACAATGGTGACAGCATGCACAAGTCCCATGTGAGCTCCAACCCAACAAGATCCCAACACAGACCTGGGGAAGTAAGAAACCCAACCCAACATAAGGAACTATTGACAACATATGGCTGCTGGGAGGAGAAAAATTGAAACGATATCTAGTATATTTCTGACCACAATGGTATGAAGTTAGAAATCTATACCAAGAGATAAACTGAAAAATTCACAAGTGGGCTGGGAATGTACCTTGATGGTAGAGCACTTGCCTAGCATACATGGGGCCCTGGTTTCAATCCCATAACCACCCTCCAAATATATAGGAATGAAAAAACATGTTCTTAAACTTTCAATAGGTTTGGGAAGAAAAATAACAATTAAAAAGAAATGAGACAAAAATAGAGCATATCCAAGTTCATGGAGTTCAAAGAGAGTCCAAAGAGAGGAACTTTGAGCAGTGAACACAAGTGAAAAGAAAGGTCTCATATGAAACCTAGCTTTATGCCTTAAGGAAAAAGAAAGAGTAGGCTAATCTCAAAATAAGGAAAAAGAATAAAATAATAAACACTGTAGCATAAATAAATGGATTAGAGAAGTAGATGAAAAAAAACAATGAACAGAAACAAAGAAATGTTTAAAGATAAAATTGATAAAATTTTAGCTACACTAAATAGAAAAAAGAAAACAAATAAATGAAATTAAAAATGAAAAAGGAGGCATTATGAATGACACAAGAAGACTCAGAGAATGAAAGATCACTGTGAAAATCACAGTACCTAGGGAAAATGAAAGATTCTTAGGTAAATACAGTATATCAAGACTGGAAATCTGAGTAACCAACAAGGAGATGAGTCACTGGCAAAAACTTTAGTCTAGGAACTATTGGCAAATGATTATTATGGGGTGAGGGGAAAATCTTCTTTAAGAGGGTGACTCTAGATGGGTAGTGAGACTCCATTGGATGAACGTTCACCAAGAGACAGCTGGATAGAAATGCTTGACCAGGTAGGACTTAACATATAGGAACAGAATACCTGAAATCTGGTGGAGGGGGATGGGGGGCAGGGAACGTGGGGGGTGTCAAAATTTGATTATGATGTATTGTATAAAATGTACAAATTCAATAAAAATATTAAAAATGAAAAAAGAACTTTTAATAAAGAAAAGCCAAGGACTTGATGGTGTTACTGGTGGATTCTGCAAAATCATCGTACTAAAGCCAATTCTTCTCAAAAGATGAAGAGGTTATCAAAGTTGTCTTATGAAGTCAGCCCTACCCTAATACCAACCCAGACAAAGAGTAGAGTAAAAGAAAGTATAGGCCAATGGTAAACATAGATGGAAAAGAAAAAGAAAGATTACCTAACTGGAATTGCAGCAAGTGAGAATGACTGTGCACAGCTAGAAGAAACAGCAGTGAGGAGAACTCATGAAATGAAAGAAAATATTCTCACACCATGTACCTAATAAGGAGCAAATATTGCAAACATTCAGGGAACTTAATTCAATAATAGGACATGTATAATTTTAATAAAGAATAGACAAAAGATCTGAATAGACTTCTGTAAATAACAAGCCAAACCAAAGTAAAGATAAGGTGAATGCCTAGAAATGGTCAATATGCAGGGGAAGAAATGCTCACTATCTCCAGTCAGAAAATGCAAGTAGTAGAGATCTCTCAAAAAATTAAGCTAGAATTCCCATATCGTAGAGCAAAATGGAAGGCACAGAACTTGCGGGCCAAATGAAACAAAATCACTATCTTGAAAAGATAAATGCACATCCATGTTTATTATGGCATTGTTCACAGTAGGGAATACATTGTCAAGTTAAATGTCCTTCAATAGGCAATAGAAAAATAAAATGTGGCATGCATGTAATAGAATATTATATAGCCTTAGAAATTAAATCCTCTTATTTGTGACATGATGGAAGATATTAATGGGGAAAAAAAGCCAGGTACAGAAAGATAAATATGGCATTATTTCAGCTACCTATGGAATCTAGACAAGCTGATTCACAGATGAGGGAGTAGAATGTGGTGGTCACTTGGGGGCAGTGAGAGCTAAGTTGGGATGCCAGCCAGATGCTGTAAAGTTTTAGTTACAAAGGATGAATTAGTTCTGGAGATCTCATGTATAGTGTGGTGACTATAGTTAATAAGCCTTGTAAATACTGCTGAAATTTCCTCGCCAAGTGGGTCTCCTGTGTTCTCATCACACACACAAAAGAGAAATATTTGAGGTAATGAATATATTCATTAGCTTGGTTGGTGATAATCACTTCACATATAAACATGTACCAAATCATCTTATTGTACAACTTAAAGAGATATAATTATTGTCAGTTGTATTTCCATTATCTAGGGAAACGAAAAAAATATTTTCTACTCCTAATGTAACAGAATAGACTGCTGCTTTTAGAAGCTAGTTGTCTAATAGATAACAGCAGAGGACCCTCTGAACCAGCTTTCCCCGGGCTGCTATAGTAAATGGTCATGAAGACTGTGTCTTAGAAGAACACAGATTCCCCCTTTACAGCTCTAGATGTCAGAAGTCTGAAATCAGCCTCACTGACCACACCAAGAGCTCGTTCTTTCTGGAGACGCTAGGGGAATATGTTCTCTTGACTTCTATTAACTTTTGAAAGATGCTCATGCTCCTTGTTCAATTATTTGATCTGTACACGGCTGGAACTTCTTCCTTTCCACTCTAGTAACTGCATTTAGAGCCCATGAGATAAGTCAAGCTCCCACTTTCCTCCATACCTCTAACCATGTTTGTAAATGATAGGCAAGAGTCACAAATTTCAGGGATAGCATGTGATATTTGGTGGGAACCCACTGTTCATCTTATCCCACCCCTGATTTATCCCACGAATGTTTATATGAGGTTCCTCATTTTGTTCGGATTTCATTTTTCTCATGTGTGCAATTAGGAGGTTGGATAAAGGGGTGGTTTCATCTTTTCGTTGTTGGTGTTTTATGATAAAAAGTAAATCTTCTCGTTTCCAACACCTATCCTTCCTTTGCTACCTATTCCTGCCCACACCAGAGTCTATTTAGAGCACAGAATTTGTAGCCAGTCGGCCTTGTGCAAAGGCCACTCTGTCCTTACTAATTATGGAAGCACTGAGAAGTTGCTTTTGGGTTTTGCACCTCAGTCTTGCCTTTGAAAGAAAGAAAATAGCCGTGGCACCACTTCGTTGTGTGTAGCCTAAATCATCGCCTATGTACTCACTCATTTGTGGATTGCAGCACCAATCCTTTGTAAGTGAGTATATATCCTGATATAACACCAGGAGCCAGGAAAATGGAAGGGATACTCGGAGGTAAAGGAAAAGAAAGAACCTGGAAGACGGGAATAGTAGCAAATGGATGTTAACAGAGGGGAGGTGGAAAAAGTGGGAGAGTTCAGCTGGGAGGGGAGGAGGAAGGGACATGCAGGGGACCACGGTGGGAGAGGAAGGAACTCAAGGGAGGGGAGACGGTGGGAGGCGGGTGTTATTTGGGGAAGGATGGGGACAATGAGGGTGCTTGGACTGGGGAGGGAGGAATACAGAGCAGAGGCGAATGGATCTTGGGGGCTTGGGAAGCCAGAGAGAAATATGTTGCCTCCAGACCCAGGGAGAAATGCACATACGGTTTCTGAACATCAGTGCGCAGGTGTACCTGAGGGGTGCAGAGCAGGGGAGAGAGCTCCCTTTGAGTGATTAGTAAGAATTCTCCAAGAGACTCCTAAAATAACACAGGTATTGCTGGAGCTCTTGGTCATTGCCCAGAACTGGAAGATAAGACCCTACTGCTGGAGACAGGGCACACTTTGGATACAGGACCTGGAGCAATGGAGCAGGAACTGACATGGATGCCTTCTACCTGAAGGTTAGCACTATAGTGCTAGATGATAATATGCAAACTGCTAAGGGAGAAAATCAATCCATGGTCCAAACCAGCCCTAAACCCTAATAACCATAAGGACTGGCACAGCAAACTACCTCTAGTGCTGCAATAGTGACCCCGTTGTCTGGAGGGTAATCAACAGCTATTTAATTGGACTTAAAGTGTTCTCAATGATAATGAGCTCAGGGGTGACACTGTAAGCAGAGCTACATACACACGGTTGGAGAGGCATAGATTCTAGAGAAAACCCTACTTCTGTCTTACCTCTAGACAAATGAAATTTCTTACCATATGCTAAATATGGATCCTTATATTTACAGACAAGTACATTGTATACCAGTCATCAAAGAAGCTTCTTTTTTCAATAGATGGAAGCTAATGCAGAGTTCCACAACTGGTCACATGCAGAGAATATATGTCTCAGAGATGCCCAGTCCTAGGTGATACATCTACAGTTGAACCTCTATACATCAAGCTCACAGGACATAGTGGAACACGGATAGAGAGAAAACCAGTGCATTCCTCGGCTCTCACCAGTGAAGCCTCCTTATATAACAGAATGTGTGGCCCACAGAAGGCCACAACTGGCCAAGTTTTAAAGAATAAGATAGGACTCCTATCTTATTACTTTATTTTATATAAATGTTTTATTGTTATTAAACTTTTTCCATAAGTCACACATTATTTCTCAATTCCTATCTTATTTTTAAAGATGAATAGGACTCCTATATTAACTGTTTCCCATCCATGGCTCAGAGCCCATTGTGGAAGAAAGGGTAGAAAGACTGTAAGAGCCAGAGCTGGTTCATGAACACAGGGGAGCAGAGGCTTTCAGGGCATTGGAAGCTTGCTCGTGTGAACTTGTGGCAATGGTGGCATCAAACATAAGACCCATGCCAACTCAACAGACAAGGATCCAGAGTGGAGCAGGAGAAATGGGTGGCATGTCAGCCCTCGTCTGGGAACTACTCGGGACTGATTACTACTGGGCGAGAGAGAGTATGCCTTACTCAGGATCTCTAGATAGGCTGACTAGACTTCAATGGATGAGTTTGCACTGAAGGACATCTGAGTATAAATGCTTGACTGGATAGGGTTTAACTTGTATGGCAGAACACATGAAGCAAGCGGGAGGTGTGAATGGGGGTGGGGTCTAAATTTGATTAAGAACTGTTGCATGAAATGTACAAAAGTTCAATAAAAATTTTAAAAATAAAATATGTAGTATGCTTTGGTTGCTTCACAGCTATCAATTCTTGTTTAATCTACAACCACATTTCCATTTCAGTTCTCTGAATTCCAGTAGGTTGACAAAGAATGACAATAGAATAAAAAATTGTAGAGCTTTATTCTCACTACTCTGTTCAATTAATGAATGTCCATAGAAAGAAAGGAAGTAAAAGGGGAAAGGGGACTGTGCCTCACTCAGTCCCAGCTACGTGCGATGCTTACACCTTCTCTAGTGTTGAGACTTTTTGCTTACATTATGATTCCAGAATTGTAGTAGGAGACATGTTTGAACATTTTCCATGCAATGCAAGCTAATTACAGCTGAAAAAGATAATGTGTTCAATTGAAATAGGGAAAGTTGTTCCAATGTGGCTGGAAGACTGACTAGATCATGTATTAATTGTGGAATGCTTGGAACACTTTAGCAGAACTAATTTCCAAGGTATTTCCATGGGCAGTTTTGCATGTTTCCATTTGACTTCTAGCCACATCCCATTTAAGGTCTGATTCTATGCTGCACTTGAGGATTCCCAGGCTTAATGTTTTGTCAGAAAAGCCCATGATGTATCTACCATCTGAACTTCTAGAGTCCCATTTCAATCATAAGTTTATGATATGGAAATATTTTCTTGTAGAAAAAGGGAAATGTGAAGACATCTCAATATCAGAAATATATTATAAATTCAGTTCAAACAAAATAATATATCCCTAGTAAGAAGGTTGGGAAAAACAAATTACTATCTGGATTGAGAAATGACACCTTTTTTCCTCAAGCATAATCAAGCTTTTCTTAGCAAGGGGAATGGGATGATGTTATGAAGAGATGCCAGGTAGACATGTAAAAGTATACATCATTTTCCTACTTACAAAGTGGAATTTATAAATTTATAAAAACACTCATGAAGGGCCGGGCGTGGTGGCGCACGCCTTTAATCCTAGCACTTGGGAGGCAGAGGCAGGCGGATCTTTGTGAGTTCAAGGCCAGCCTGGTCTACAGAGCGAGTTCCAGGACAGCTGGGGCTACAAGGAGGACCTGACTCGAAAAGGACCAAAAAAAAAAAAAAAAAAAAAAAAACACTCATGAAGTCTCTGTGAGTTCAAGGCCAGCCTGGTCTATATAGTGAGTTCTAGGACAGCTGTGGTTACAGAGAGACCCTATCTCAACAACAACAACAACAAATGGAATTCATAGTATTTAACCTATCAACTCTACAGTCTCATAGAGCTCAAATAGGACAAATATATATGGAAGAACTTTGCAGACAATCATGTGCTGTGGTTTGAAATTAGAATGTCCCCAAATGTCCACATTATAAAAAGCCCAGACCCACCCCAGCTTGATGTTAGAGACTTAAGAAGTAGGACATAATGGTACTTTAAGGAAATTGGGTGCATGGCCTTAATGGATACTGTGGGACACTAGTTTCTTTCCTCTTTCTCTTTTGCATCCTGGGCATGAAGTAAGTAACTGTCTCACCATAAGCTCTCTGCTATGATATGCTGCTTTACCACAGACATGAAGCATCAGGACTGAGTGATCATGATCTGAAACCCAAAAAATATGAATCAAAATAAGCTTTTTTATTTTTATAAATAGATTACCTTAGGTAGTTGTTACAGAGACAGAAGGACTGCCACACCCTACAAGCTATGATGCACATAAAATGAAAATGTTATTCAGCACTGAACTGAATTATACTAGGTACAAAACTATGCAGTTTTATAATGATGAGATTTCCATTCTGCTTCTGAGAAGGACCCTCTATAATCTTATATGCTTTCGTTTTTCCTCCTTTGGAATGTATAGGACTATTACCATGGCAATAATTGTAACCATAACAGTTAGGTCACCAACACTTCATTAGAGAGAAAGAAAAATATCTTGTCATTTTTAGTTGTATGGGAGAATTTTGGTAAGAACACATTGTGACTTGGCCAGGTATCTGCACTCATAAGAAAACAATGAGAAGGCCAAACTGTCAGTTTTATGACTGATTTCAAAGAGTCAGTGTTCTGAGGCATGGTGTCCTTGCATGCTATGTGGAAACAGGGGCTGAGTGGGAAAAATTCACACACTGACTCATCTAGACTGCCACCTGATTCTGGCCATTGTCCACCATGCACTAGAAACAGAAGGCTTTATGGTCCTCAAGCTAACCAAAGCCTCCGGTATCACAAATGTAGATTCTCTTTGAACTTTTAAAAATCAATTTATCTTGCAGTATTACTGATAAATGCTACCCTTAAACTTTGTTAAATATCATGTGCCATGCCAAAGGTAATGCAGTCTATAAGAATGAATGCTGGGTAGGGTTTATTAATATTTCTTTAATATTACAATTTCATGTGTATTTGGTCAACAACAAAAAGCAGTTCAAAAACATCCACTTTGAAAGACCCCACATTTTCCTTTAATGACAAATTTACATCTCCTTATCTGATAAATTGCTATTAGTCTCTTGCTCTGAAAGCCTGAGGACCCAAGACTGGATCCCAACATCCATGTAACAAGCCAGGCATGGTTCCACAAAGGCTATCATCCCAGAATTGAGGGGGCTGGAGGCAGGAGGATTTGGAGGGCTTGTTGGCTGCCTACCTAGCTAAAAAGCACAAGCTCCAGGTTCACAGAGAGGCCTGCCTCAAAGAAATGAAATGGAGAGTGACACGAGAACACTTGACACTCTCCTCTGGTCTCTTCTTATGTGCAACTGTCTCTCTCTCTCTCTCTCTCTCTCTCTCTCTCTCTCTCTCTCTCACACACACACACACACACACAATTCCAATTATTTCCTGTATGTGCTTGAAAGCTAGTTCATATTTATTGTCATGTACCATACAGCAATTGTGATGGTTAATCCTGGGTGTCAACTTGACCGGACTAAGGAACAAATAAGAGAAAAGGGTCTTCTGATTGGACCACCTCAACCCGGATGGCCCACCCCAAATGTGGGTGTTGCCTTCTGCCGGCAGGCAGTATTTAAGGCCACAGCAGCAGGAGCTGGTCCCTTTTTCCTCCTGCGGCTTGCCTCTCTCATCTGGTGTTTGTCTTGCTGCTGTGATAAACCTTTCGGATCCCAGCGTGTACTGAGACTGGCAGATCTCCTGGAATCCATTCGGGTCTTCAGCACTAGACTGGGAATACTGAGACATCCAGCCTTGCGGACTGAGCAGTTCCCTGGATTCCTGGCCTCTCCAGTTCGGCGCTACTGTTGAGCTCCGTCACGTGAGCAAATCAATAAATTGTATATAGTTATATATTCATCCTGTTGCTTCTGTTTCTTTAGAGAACCCTGACTAATACAGCAATGAATCAAGGAATCATGAAGCATCACTATACATTAGTGATCCTATAAGAATAGAATGTAGGGGCTGGAGACCTGGCCTAGCAGTTAAGAGCTCTGGCTGCTCTTGCAGAGGACCGGGGTTCGATCCCCAGCACCCACTTGGTGGCCGAGAACCGTTTTTAACTCCAGTTCCAGGGGAATCCAACACCCTTTTCTGACCTCCGTGGCAGTGCACAACACAGGTGCACAAACCTACATGCAGACAGTACATTCATACATGTCAAAATAAATAAATAAAATTTTTAAAAAGATTAGAATGTAGTTGAAAAATTCCTGTCCCTCAGTAACAATGTAGCCATCACAAGGTCACAGCACAGTCATTACTCACATGTTTGTGGTGATGCTGCTATAAACAAATTTACTGTGCTGGCAACTGTATAAAAGCATGGCATAAACTATTGTGTGAAACCCAGAAGAAATGACCAGGTTTCTGGGTTAGTAACTAGATTGTAATTTTTATCATTATTTTAAAGTCTATTTTATTTTTTCCCCATCGTGCATATATAAACTTAATTGCAAAAATTAGGAGTAGAGGGCCAGACATGGTGGGGCACTCTTTAATCCTAGCTCTCAGGAGACAGAAGAATGCTCTGTGAGACTGATGCCAGCCTGGTCTAAATAAGCAAGTTCCAGGCCTGTTGTAACTACTGAGAGACCCTGTATCTCACAAATGAACAATAACAGACAGAAGAGTAGAATTATTTTTACTTTATAGCACAGTATACATATGTAATAAATTAACTGTGTAACCTTATACAAGCAAGTATTGCTGTGAACCCTTTAGAAACACAGCAGAAGCAAATGTGTTCATGGAGAATGCAAAACAGAGCTGAACTGCTGAGCAAGGGGGGGGGGGCAATTCCCTGAGTTACTCCAGTGCAGGGATCACCTTAATCTTGAATGTGAACAGAGGCTGGCAGGAAAATGCAAGAGAAATTAATGATCAGTGGCACCCATGGCCTGACGTGCTTCTGGCAATGGGAATGTGTTTATTGGAGGTTAGACAATCTGAGATTGTTTACAGTAAAACAAGATGTAATTTATGCCAGTGGTAGTCTTACACGTTTCATATTTACTATGTCTCTTGACTGCACAAAAGACCATTTGAAGTGACTGACATGTGTATCATTTAGGCTTCTGTAAGTGCACTCTGATGTTTATAAAATCATAAAATTTTTGTTGTAGAGATCATTGGTATCTTTGGTTAGGTTTGTTCCCATGTATTTTATTATTTTTGAGGCTATTGTGAGTGGGAAGGTCTTCTTATATTCCGTCTCCACTTGTTTATTGTTGGTGTAAAGAAAGGTTACTGATTTTTCCAGGTTAATTTTGTATCCCACCACTTTACGGAAACTCTTAATTGTTTCGAGAAGTTTTCTGGTAGGGTTTTTAGCATCCTTAGGTACACTATCATATCATCTGCATAAAGGGATAGTTTAACTTCTTCTTTTCTGATTAGTACTCCTTTAATTTCCTTCCCTTGTCTTATTGCCCTAGCAAGCATTTCAAGCACTATGTTAAAGAGGAGTGGCAATAGGGGGCAGCCTTGCCAGGTTCCCACCTTTAAGAGAAATGGTTCCAATTTTTCTCCATTTAGGATGATGTTGGCAGTGGGTTTGCTATATATGGCTTTGATCATGATGTTGAGGAATGTTCCTTTTAGTCCGATTCCCTCTAGGACTTTAAACATGAAGAGATGCTGAATCTTATCAAAGGCCTTTTCTGCATCAATTGAGATGATTGTGTGGTTCTTGTCTTTCAGGCCATTTGTGTGTTTTATGATATTTATTGATTTACGTATTGCTGAACCATCCCTGCATCTCTGGTATGAATCCAATTTGGTCATGATGGATCGTCTTTTTGATGTGGGTCTATATGCGATTTTCAAGTATTTTGTTGAGAAGTTTTGCATCTATGTTCATTAATGAGATGGGTCTAAAACCCCTGAAGGAGATTGAAAATGACATCAAAAGATGGAAAGACCTCTCATGCTTATGGATTGGAAAAAATAATATAGTAAAAATGTCCATTTTACCAAAATTGATATACAGATTCAATGCAAACCCAATCAAAATCCCCATGAGCTTCTTCACAGACTTGGAAAAAAACTCCTCAAATTCATATGGAAAAACAAAAGACCCCAAATAGCTAAAGCAACACTTAATGAAAAATGCAATACAGGGGGGATCTCTCTACCAGACTTCAAGCTATATTAGAGGGCCATAGTCATAAAGACAGCCTGGTACTAGCACACAAACAGACCCATTGTCCAATGGAACAAAATTGAAGATCCAAACTTGAGCTCATACAATTTCAGCCACCTCATATTTGATAAAGGGGCAAAAAAACCTGAGTGGAGGAAGGATAGCATCTTCAGCAAATGGTGCTGGCAAAACTGGATCACCATTTGTAGAAGAACAAAATTAAACCCCTACCTCTTACCCTGTACAAAAATGAACTCCAAGTGGATCAAAGATCTCAACATAAAACTTGAAACCCTGAAGGTGATAGAAGAAAAAGTTGGTAACCTATGAGATAGGCATAGGAAAAGACTTTCTAAATCAGACAGCAGCTAAACAGGAAATAAGGTCAACAGTTGACAAATGGGATCTCATCAAACTCAAAAGCTTCTGTACAGCTAAAGAAACAATCAAGGAAGTGAAGAGAAAACCCACAGAGTGGGAGGAAAATCTTCACCAGTGATGCATCTGACAGATCATTAACATCAAGAATATATAGACTACTCAAAAAACAAAGAAGTAGGAGCTGGAGAGATGGCCTAGTGGTTAAGAGCTCTGACTGCTCTTGGAGAGGACCTGGGTTTGAACCCCAGCACCCACATGACAGCTGAAACCGTCTTTGGCTCCAGTTCCAGGGGAATCTGATGCCCTCTTCTGACCTCCGTGGTATTGCACGACACTGGGGCATGAACCTACATGCAGACAGTACATTCATACACATACAAAAATAAATAAACTTTTAAAAATTTAAAAACAAACAAACAAACAAACAAAAAACCAAAGAGGTAAGAAAACTAATGACCTACTCAAAAGATGGAGTAAAGAGCTGAACAGAGACTTCACCAGTGAGGAAGGAAAGATAGCTGAGAAACATTTTCAAATGTGTTCATCATCATTACTAATTAAGGAAATGCAAATTGAAACCACTTGAAGATATCATCTCACTGCAATAAGATAGTCTAAGATCAAGAACACAAAAGACACCAAATGCTGGAGAGGTTGTGGGGAAAGGGGAACACTCATCCACTGTTGGTGGGAATGTAAACGTACAACCATTATGGAAAGCAGTGTGGAGAACCCTTAAAAGACTCAAAAGGAACCTACCACCTGACCCAGCCATACCACTCCTGGGTATATTCCCATAAGACTCATCCTACCGCAAAGATACATGCACATCCATGTTTATTGCAGCCCTCTTCACAGTATCAAAGAGCTGGAACTAACCCAAATGCCCCTCAACTGAAGAGTGGATGACAAAAATGTGGTATGTCTACACAATGGAGTAGTACTCAGTGGTCAAGAAAGATGACATCATGAACTTTGCAGGTAAATGGATGGAACCCAAAGCCATTATGCTAAGTGAAGTAACAGAGTCCCAGAAAAACAACTGGTGAATGGTCTCCTTCATTTGTGGATGTTAACACCAAATCCCCAGTTGAAAGGCAAGTTGAGCAACATTATTGTTATATTTCTGTTTATCTGAAAGCAACTATGTTGTTATAATATAAATCTCTTAATAGGCTCTAGAATCGATCCACCACTTACTTTCAGACTCTGTAATTACTGTATATGAGTGGAAAGTATGTATGCATATTTTAGGGTAATATAAAATTAAAGGAGGAAAACATGAATTCCTAAACATAAAAAAAGACTGAAAGATGCAGAATAGTTATGGCAGAGTGCATGATCTGGGGTGGGCTGGGGGGAAGGGAAAGGGGAATATGTCTAAACTGAACTGAGAAATGATATCTGTAATACACAAAACATCAATAAAAGCTGCCAGGTCCTCTGGCAGGTAGGGCAGAGAGGAGAGCCGGGCCAGCCTGTCTCTCCTCTGGGGCTGAGCGGGATGGCGAGTATCAATGACCCGAAAAGAACCACACAGGGGTTGGGAGTCTCGTCAAAGCAAGAACTCACTTTATTGAGTCAGGCAGCGGCTTATATATGCTTAGTGGGAGGGGTGGAGAAAGGAAGGCGGGAGAGGAGATACGTAGATTGGGGGGGATAGCTTTGGGCCAATAGTAATTCGCCACATTGGTTGTAGGTGTTTTCAGGTCTGGCTATGCTGAGTCACTCCCATGTGGAAGTGACTGGCCAGAGACAGGTTGCTAAACTCTAGTCAGGCTCAGGGGGTTACAGTAGGCTGCATTCTCTAGGGCCCACAGGCCCAACAATTCCCCCTTTTGTTTTTGTAATGCAGGAGAATCATAGCCCCTGTCTTAGGTTGTCTATTCTTGCAAACTCAGTCTTACCCGTCTTTGGGATACAAACAGCTTAGGTTTGGCCCCTGTCTTAGGTTGACTGCAGAAAGATCTTACCCGTCATTGGGTGCTATGATTCCGGTCTGCCGAAGAGCCTCTCCATGCCCTGTCTTAGGTTTCCCCAGTCTCTCTGGGGTCTTACCCATCATTGGCCGCATGGAGGGCAGGGGTCGGGTGATCGTATGAAGATGGCCATTCATAAGACCCTGGTTCCTGGCTGGCGAGCCTGTGATAGTGGACCTCAACCTGATGTAACTTTACTGCATCTAGCCTTCCCTGGATAAATTGAGTGATTTTGTTAAACACAGGGCCTGAGGTAAGAATTAGGAAGAGTGTAAGAAGGGGTCCAAGCAGAGGAAGGAGGTAGGGCAGGAAGCTGTGAGTTCCTTGATTTTCTTTCAGACAGTTCCAGATCTTAACTCCAGGCATTGTCTGGCTGCATTGAGGTCTCCAAGTCCCCCTCACTGGGCAGGACTAGAGCCAGCAGCAGGAGGAGCAACATCACTTTCATCCTGTGCCGCTCCTGAGGGAAGAGCAGAGGGGCCATCCTCGGGGGTGAAACACTCCCTGGAGGGGTCATTATCATTGTCTCCCTGTTGGGAGAGGTATTAGCTATAGGTGACAGATGAGGGTCAGTGTTTCTGAAAAGGGGATGTATGCCTGTCTTCCTTGGAAAAATTTAAAATAGTTTGGAAAAATTTAAAATATTTAGGGTGATCATGTGGGGGCATGGACTCCCCCATTTTTTTGTAATTGAGCCTTGAGGGTTTGACCATTGTCTGTTTTGATTTGAGTCAAGTGCCAAGTGGGGTATAATGGGTAACATCTATCTGCCAGATATGGTTAGGCTAGAGACCTTGGGGATTACTGCCTGAGGTTTGGAGAGGGGGGATCTGGAGAAAGGGCTGGCAGGACCAGCAGGTGCGGACAAACTTTTTTAGATCTTAAATATTCCTTAAAATTCTTTTTCTAGACTGTGACTTCAGAGAAATCAAGTCCATTAACTTATATTTATTTATTTGTATTTCTGTATAAATCTCTACTGAAATACCTCTATATAAATGTATAATACTAATTTCAAACATATCACTATAAATCTTATAAAGTGGGTTTATAACAAGCATTTTCCTTTCAGTCCTTGGAGGTGGGTTTTTCCAGGCCTGGCACAAAACCCTGTTTTAAAGATGCTTTACTTAGTTGTTAAATGTTTTACAATACACATTTAACCATTAACTTTATATCTAAATTAAAATAAGATTATTGCTTAGAACCAATGTTAGTTCTTGTCTCAGGCGTTGAGGGAGTGTAGTTGATAGTGGTACCATACACAAATAAAGTAGCTAACTGTAGCAGCATTTGCACAATCAGTAATTTTTTAACCAAGACAAGTAAATTACACAAACGACCATAAAAATTTAACTAATTAATAGAGCTGCATCCCAGTTGGAGGGGCCAGTTCCAGCTCTGAGGCTTCTTAGAGTTGTACAAATGCATATTAATATTTACATAAATCTAATTAAAGATTGTTAACACCAAAAGGTATAAACCAAGTTTTGTATAGGTTGAATCTGTAAAGTGAATTATAGTTGACCTTTTTAAAACACAGGAGTTTAGAAAGTTATAGGGATTAAAACAAAATACTCATACATCTACACACATATGTGCACACACACATACATACAAGCATACACAAACATATGTACAAAGGAAAAAAGTCGTGAGATCAATCTGTGGGAAGTCACATTATTGTCTTATACCCAATGAGATAAGGTCATTTCCACAGTCTGTCTCCTGAGTATTGGAATCAAAGCTGCACCTTTAAAACACAATGAAAGATGAAGCACTGCCCGAGACTTTATGCTCCCAGTGAAACACAGAATACTGTAAAGCCAGCCCCTCCCCCACCAGCCATCCACTGTTTAGCAGGAGAGAGGCACAGAACAAACATTGGACTAGATTAACCAGAGTATTTACAAACAGCTACACACTGAAAAGCTTCATATTTTGCCTTTGGTCTTTTCAAGGCAGAGCCTGCCCACAGTTGGAGACAGCCTGGTAGACTAGGCTGGGCTTGAACTCACAGGTATCCACTTGGATCAAAGGCCTGGGCCACCAAGCCAGGCTCTAAAAGCCTGGAATTTACAAGACTGGTCTCTAGAAAAGATCTTGGAGGAAGTTTAGCAGACAAAAGGAAACTTCAGCAGAATTAAGCAGTATGTTACACTATTTAACACTATTTACAGAAAAAAAATTTTTTAATATATTTTTTAAATTTTTAAATTTTTTTATTTATTTCTGTATATGTATGAATGTGCTGTCTGCATGCAGGTCTGTGCACCCATGTCATGCAATGCTGCGGAAGTCAGAAGAGGGCGTTGGATTCCCCTGGAACTGGAGTTCTCCTGGAATTGGAGTTTTAGACGGTTCTCAGCCACCATGTGGGTGCTGGGGATTGAACCTGGGTCCTCTGTAAGAGCAGTCGGTGCTATTAACCGCTAGGCCATCTCTCCAGGACTTTTTAAAAGCACATTTAAGTCCTAAAACACCAGAGGTATTCTCTTGTAAAATCGGTAAAACTGCCTTCTTTAATTGACTAATGGACATAGAAACTGTAAAAAGGATTATTCTCTATTCAGAACCAAATATACTGCTAAAGTCTCCTTAAGTTATGCACTTAAGCAAAATATATTAATACAGGAGCTCTGACATCAACAATGGATTATTCTACCAAGGAGATGTTGGCCAGGGGATCCAAGCCCCCACAAAAGGTAAAGGCTCCTTGCCTCCAAACTGGGATATCTGCAGGAAGAGAGGTGATAAGGCCCTGCTGTTGAAGACCTGACATAAACATGGGAAAGATGTATGGAGACCGCACTTGCAAGTATACAGATGGTCTCTGGAATGCCAGAGAGTGTTACCAAAGGCCACTAAACCAATAAAGCAAATATAGGTCTCCTTGAGTCAAGCAAGACTCCTCCGTCAGCACCAGCTACACCTCATCTGCCTGGAAATACTGTGCAGCAGTGGCAGCCATATGTCTGTATATCCCAAATCTAATTGGCTATTAGCTCTCTCCTTAGAGGAATAACCCACGGATGATGCCACAAGCTTACATCTTCTAATGGTTAGGAGATGTTATAAGCCACACGAAGACCCTGTCATACTTAACAGAAGAAAATGTAATTCATGGATTAACATACCATCCAAACATCTGTGTCTATACCAAAGTAATCTACCATAACAATTAGTACTGTTTAAATACCTATATATCTAATTGCATGTGCTTCATTAGTAGGATCGAAAGGTTATGCCTGGACAAGCTGGCAGCCCATGAAAGAAAACAGCCAGAATTGACTAGAGACCAAGACAACAGCTCCAGAGAAAGTAGACTGTTTTGCTTCTCATCCACCTGTGCCCCTTTTCTAAGCCTAGGGAACAATCTGTGGAAGAGGGGGCATGGTAGAATGTAAGGGCTGCGATTGGGGTGAATGGTGAAACTACAACAATATAGCCTGGACACTCATTTGATCAACTTGATTGAACATACAAGCCCACCCTGCTGGATGGTGGGACCCATGAGCTGTGTGGGTTTGGGCACAACTGCTTGCAAATTGGTTTTACATGAAGGATGCTTGTACTCACAAATTATCACTTATTGTTAAAAAACATGAAAACAAAACAAAACAAAACAAAAAACAGAGAAAGATGCAGAAAAGTTATGGCAGAATGCATGATCTGGGATGGGTAGGGGTGGGGTGGGGGGAAAGGAAGGGGATATATTCCTGAACTGAATTGGAAAATGATGTATGAAATGCACAAAGCATCAATAAAAAAAAAATAAGTAAAAAAATAAAAGCACATTTAGACTGTGGCTGGCTTTTCACAAGCTTCCATGCAAGCCAATGATGCTAAATTAATTCCTGGGTAGTTGCCTCTACAACCCAAACCTGTCTATGCAAAGGTGCAAATGAGCACCTCTGTGGAAGGTTTGCAGCAAAAAGAGCTTGAGCTTGCTTGCTCCATGGGCAAGCCGGTCCATCCAGCCTCTGTGACCTTCCCCACCTGAACTGTGGCCAGAAGGCGGAAGCTGGGGCTTCTCTTAGGGGCTGGAGCCCAGGCTGCAGGGCAGACTTTGAGCCCATTTCAAGACCTCTAGAGGGCAAGTGCACGGGAGAGGAAGCTCTCCTCTCACAATTTCTTTGAATATCCATCCTTCCTCCATGCCTTCACTGATTTGGGGATGCTACAAGGGGAGGATAAAGGGGTTGGGGTTGCCAAGGACTCAGGCACCCTGTCTGGAGTTACTTCTGAGGTCTTTTTTGGAGGCTGAGGGGGGAAACAACCCTTCAGGGCTGAGAGTGCCCCCAGAGGAGGCCCGATATGTCCGGCTCCTTTGAAGGCGGAACTTCTGAGGCATTTTTTGGAGGCCGAGGGGGACGCGGCATAGCGTCCGCGGGGTCCAGGGGTGCCCAAGAGGACGCCGTTCCCGTCCCATTTCCGACTGCTGGGGAATGCCCCGCAGAGGAAGGCTCTCTCTTTAAGTCCCTACTCTTGAAGTCAGAGTGATTCTAGGGTGAGGTTAGGTTTGGAAGGAGACTTCGCCATAATTTATGGAGGTATACTCACCTGCAGACCTATTGGCCCATCAGCGAACTTCGCGAAGGAAACCATCCTCACACGGGGCCCCACGGGGCCCCACATTGGGTGCCAGTCTGCTGGGTCCTCCTGCAGGTAGGGCAGAGAGGAGAGTCGGGCCAGCCTGTCTCTCCTCTGGGGCTGAGCGGGATGGCAAGTGTCGATGACCCGAAAAGAACAACATGGGGGTTGGGAGTCTCGTCAAAGCAAGAACTCACTTTATTGAGTCAGGCAGCGGCTTATATATACTCAGTGGGAGGGTTGGAGAAAGGAAGGCGGGAGAGGACATACGTAGAGTGGGGGGATAGCTTTGGGCCAATAGTAACTCGCCATATCAGTTGTAGGCGTTTTTAGGTCTGGCTATGCTGAGTCACTCCTATGCAGAAGTGACCGGCCAGAGACAGGTCCCTAAACTCTAGTCAGGCTCAAGGGGTTACAGTAGGCTGCATTCTCTAGGGCCCACAGGCCCAACAAAAAGCATTATAAAAATAAAATAAAATGATAAAATCACCCAACATTGCATTTTTCAGAATATACTCCTGTCATGTGATGTATGGCTACACATCAGTTAGATATACCTGTATTTATATCTCTATATGTCATATATATCATTATAAATATCAGACGAGATCGGGCGCGTTCAGGGTGGTATGGCCATAGGTTTTGCATGAAGGATGCTTGTACTCATGGATTATCACTTATAGCTAAAAATGAAAAAAAAAAAACTGAGAGAAAGATGCAGGACAGTTATGGCAGAATGCATGATCTGGGATGGGGTGGGGGTGGGGGGAGAGGGAAAGGGAAATAAGCCTGAACTGAATTGGAAAAAATGTATGAAATGCACAAAGTATCAATAAAAACTAATTAAAAAAAATATCAAGGATTTTATTTATGAGATTGTAGGGGCTGGTGAATCTGAAATTTGTAAGTCAGGCTAGCTAACAGGCAACTCTCAGGCAAGGAATATTTTATAGTCTTGAGGCAGAATTTCTTTTTATTCAAAGAAACATCATTTTGCTCTTCAGTCTTTCCAATTGATTGAACAAGTGCCACTCACATTGTCAAGTGTAATCTAAGTCCCTTAAAGCTGTGACTATAAATCTTAACCATATCTATAAAATATCTTTACAATAGTATTGACTTTAGTATTTGATTGACTAAGGAGGCACAGTAGCCTTGCAGGTTGACTTACAAACCAACTTTAAGTACATTATCTCAATATGGGATAATTATTCCTTCCATCTCCTTAACATGTCTTTCGGTGGATCAGCTTTCTTAAGAGGCAGTCTCCTGGGCACGTGATTAACAGGGCATTTGGATTAATGCTTTTTTTTTTTTTTTCTCTTTTGGTCTTTTGACAGAGTCTCCCTGTAGCTCCAGCTGTCCTGGAACTCACTCTGTAGACGAGGCTGGCCTTGAACTCACAGAGATCTGCCTGCCTCTGCCTCCCAAGTGCTAGGATTAAAGTTGTGAGCCACCACAACCAACTCGGATTAACTTTTTTTTTTAATGGTACCTATGTTCATGTTTTTTTTCAAAGCCAATTTTTATTGAAGCTTTGTGCATTTCATACAGAATTTCCAATCAAATCTAGACCTGTGCCCCCTTCCTTGCCCCCCCACCAGTCACCAGAACTCACGCATTTTGCCAAACATGTCTTTCATCTTTTTCTCAGTCCCTTTTAAAATTTTCAATGCAGAAGTTTACTGTTTCAAGCAGAGGTTCACCACTTCAGTCAGTTCTTTGACCCAGTCCTTCTGCAGGTGTTGTTGTTGTTGTTGTTGTTCTCTCCAATTTGCATCACTCCTAAATATGCATATATACATGCCACATATATCATAAGTTTTAGCATCTTCATCTTATTAATTTTTTTTTGTTATTAGGCTGAAAGATGTCATGTCTGAAGGCTCCTCCTTGGCAAGCCCAAACCATCATCACCTCTACCCTTGAAGATTAACTCTTAAGAGAAGGAATCATAGTATATAGTATTCTAATATTTGGGGAAAGATCAGACTGCCTTGTCTCCATGCAGGGCTGGAGGGGAAACTCAGAATCCATCAGAAAGTTCATTTTGTCAATCAGAGTTATTTAGTCTGCCCTAGATTATTTTTGGTTTAATTAGCTTTCAATTCAACTATAGCTCTTTCTCCTTTTCAGTGTTGTTCTCCCCAAACATGACACAGATTTTGGAGTTAAAGTGAAAGGAATGTTCTGTGTTGATTCTGTACTCAGAAAGAGATGCCTTGTTTCTGTGAGAATTGCCCAATTTTGGAAATGAAAACGGAAGACAGTAGTTTTTAATACGTCCATACCAAGAATGCACGCGTCTCACACGTGGTCATGAAGTCTTTTACACTGTGCTACATTTGTCTTGTCCCAAGCAGATAGGACGTTCTAGATTTGATAGTCTCCAACCACTGCCATCCTTTTCTGGGACACAAGATGAAGGAGGACACTTTCTCCCTCCTCAGCAGCTCTGGAGGCACAGAACTGTCTTTCCTCTCATTTGTCACATTTCTCCTTTAATGCTGGCTTCTCTTGGAAATGTTTTGTCTTCCATCCAACTAAATACCACTGGTTTTGATGAACAGGGCCAAAGAAAACTTAAAAAGAAGCACTTGTTAATGTTTCCAAATTTATGTTGCTACAGATTCCTCAGGAAAGATTTACTATTCTGTATCTTGGCTCAAGTCCTCTCCTACCGCCAAGATTTTGCTAATGTATTTCTTTTTCAGAGTCAACTTCCCCACCTCTCCCCATCATTATATTAAGATCTAACCATTCTTCAGGACACACACACACATACACACACACACACACACACACACACACACACACACGAAAACACAGCTTTATTTTTCCCTTATAATTATATTTTTTTCTGTGTATTTTTTGAGAGACTTGTTTTATAAACATATATTAAGTATGTGTTACCTACCAAGGTTTGTACTCTTATCTGAACAAGATTGCATACTTTTTGAAAGAATCACTATCTTGCTCATCATTTTATTTCTTTAGTCAGTAAATATTTTTGAATGAACCTGGAAGAAATCACAGAAAGAATAAACATAAATCATTGACCACCCAGATTGCAAGAATCATCCTTAACACTTCTTCATCTTCTTCACCTTCTGGGGCCAGGAAGGGTGTCTAAGTTCCTGGCTTCTCGCTCTTGTAAGCTTACTCTCCTCTGTATCTTTTTTTTCTCCTTTGGATGTCTTTGCTTTGGTTTTGTTAATTTTTTTGGTCTTTTTGAGACAGGGTCTCCCTGTAGCCTCAGCTGTCCTAGAACATCCGGGCTGGGCTTGAGCTCACAGAGATCCATCTGCCTCTGCCTCTGCGTCTGCCACCGAGTGCTGGGATCAAAGGCATGTGCCACCACGCCTGACCTCTTTGGATGTCTTTCTAAGGAAACTGTTTTCAATCTCAGACTAGTTTTTCTAGGAACCTTCTGGTCTAAAAATAACCTCCCCTTAATGTTCCTGGTATCTTGATACCCCAACAATCTCTCTAGGCTTATCTCCACTGGCTCATTTTACTCTGGTTCAAATGTTTTGAGTCTTTAAGCATTCCACCTCTTGTCTTGGGGTACCCTTACCTGCCTGTGGGTGTCAGCCCTTAATGGCCACCCCTCAAGCTGTACTCCAGCCTTACTGAATCATGTCTTAGTTCACCTCTCTTGATGTCATATGTTCTTTCCTTATTTGAATATCCTTGTTCTTTCTTTTAATTTGGTTTTATGTGTGTGTTCCCAAAATCTCAGCTCAAGAATTCAAGATTCTGGGAAGCCTTGTGAGGCTCTTTCTTATAGAGGAACTGGTTTTCCCGCCCCTTTGTAATTTCATCTTGAATCTAATGTATTGCAATTATTTGCTGGAAAGCCTGCCCCCCCCCAGGTTATAATAAAATCCTTGTGGGGAACTAGGTCTTATTAATGTGGGTATTTGTACTGGATGCCTGTAGTAGGTCCTAAAAGCTTTAACTGAATACATGAATGAATAAGATTAATCATTTCTTTACCTAAAACTACTGCTCTGTGTTCAGGAAAAATCCCATGACACTCCTAGCCAGTGGGTGTGTTCCTCCTACAGTCAGTATTGGCAAGGGCAGCATGACCTTGGCAAGGTTCTGTCGTGTATTAAATAGGAAATCAGCTAACTTTCCTATTTGTACAATGTGCTGGCCAAAGGAAAGATGACTGTGTGTGGCGAAGGCACCAAATGAAAAGCCCTTCTGTGAAAAGAATGTTCCTCTCCTTTCAGTCAGAGGAGGCGCCTCCTCCTCGGAATTCAAACCCTCATTCAAGTAGAGTTGGAACAATCTGCCTCACATGTGTGAAGACAAGTAGACGGCCTGGGAACCTTTATTGTTCTGTCTAAACCTTCTGCTAAATTGATCAGAAGAAACAATAAATGCATAATTGCTTATCCTCATTACCATTTCTTTCTACAGTTTATTGAAAATAAGAACCAGGGTTAAAAATCCTTACTCGTTTAGAAAAATCATGTCATTTTCTTTTTCAGTTTACATCTCTATTTCAGTTTACATCTTAAAGATGAAGGATCTGAGGTAATCTGCCCAAGATCCTACCCCTAATAATTGACAAGCTGTGTTTTTCAGCTTGGTAACACATTTCGGTTTCATGATGCCAATTGGGTGCATAAATTTTAAAAGCTACATGAAGAGAAAAAGGGGATGTGGGTGCTGAAGCAGCTGCAGTGAGTGACGTCATGGCGCTGTGGACCCAGCTCGGATGCACTTCCAAACATTCCTGCAGCTTCATTTCCTTACATTGGCATGTGGGTTAATGTTGACCTTTTTTGGAATGTAAACTATTATTAATTTGAAAATCACTATTGAATGTGTTGGTTGTTCGGTTACAAAGTACATGATTCTGCTTTTGGAAGATTGTGGATTGACAGAAGTCATGAGAACTGCAGCGTTTGATAATGAATCTATCAATTTCCCAATGAGGTAGCTGTTAGGACCTGTGAAGAGTCTGTAATGAATCTATCAATTTCCCAATGAGGTAGCTGTTAAGACCTGTGAAGAGTCTGGAATGTTATCTTACTCGTAATCTCACAGGTTAGCTCTATGAATGTTGGTGGACGACATAACACTCCTGTGTTAGGAACAAATACGGTAATAGCAGTGACCAGACTTCTGGAATTGATGGTAGTTTCCTAAACCTTCCTTTCCATGTGGCAATCCGAAGAAGTCCAAATAATATCTGTGCTCTGGGTGGATTGACCTTACAGGAGTGCAACCTTAGCTTAGGGGTTATGCTGGATAGCTTTAGTGTCAAATTGACACACCTGGGTTGAGGGAGCCTCAATTGGGGAATTGGCTCCATTGGATTGGCCTATGGCCACATCTGTGGAGAATTGTCTTGATGGTCGAGCAGTGTGGGAGGGCCCAGCCCACAATGAGTAGTGCCACCCTGGGCAGGTTGTTGTGTACTATATAAGAGGTCAGGTTGGGCATGGACCAGGGGAGCAAGCCAGTGAACAGCATTCCTCCATGGCCTGTGTCTCAGCTCCTGCCTCCAGGTTCCTGCCCTGAGTTCTTGCCTTGGGCTCCCTGAGTGATGAACTGTGACCCAGGAGATGTGGGTTGAATGGGCCATTTCCTCCCCAAGTTGGTGTTGGTTAGAGTGTTTTGTCACAGCAATGGAGGACAAACTAGAACAGGGGTCGAAATCTTTTCTGATAGGCATCAGGACTGTTTGCTTTTTGCTGTTGAAAGAGAGATACTAACTCTATCTTACAAGGCTGATACAGTACAGTCATATGCAAATATCTTCAAAAAGTCTGAAGCACAGAATTACTTTAGCCACAAGACTTGCAGAAGAGGCCCCTGGAGTATTGTTTCCCACAGATCTTCCCACATCTCTATACTGCCTTGGCTTCTGAATTCTAACAGACAGGGAAAGGTCAGGACCAAATCTTTTGAAGTAGTTTTGCACAACATCTAATTAAAAATAACATTATCAAACTTTCAAGCAGCACGATGGGGCCGTTCTGTGTAGTGACCTCAAGCATGCTTCTGGCATGTCAGATACAACTAGCTCTACAAATTCCATAAAACCTCATGTCTTTCACAGGAAGTCAAGTGGTTTTCCCCCCCCTTAAATTACTTGGCCTGAGGCATTAATCTGGGTGCAGAGCAATGTCTTCGCATTTTCACAGATTCTATTTTGGCCTATACAAAGGAAGCTGAAGACAATTATATCATCTTTAACAATTCTGGCCGATGAATTCACATTCACCTAAAATCCTTGTAGTGTTAAGTGATGTTGATCAGTTTAGTGCAAGTCAGGAAAACATTTTGTATTGCCTTTCAAATGGAAGGATTTACTTTGTAGGGAAAATTGTCCTGAAGATTCACAAAAATAACAAATCAGTTCTCAGCACAGTTGTTCAAGGACTACATAAACCATAGGTGGTCTCTTAAAAACACTTTCATTTCTTTTACAACTACTGCCAAAGTGCAAAACAATGTTTCAAAGAGGGAGTTAATGCACAATTTCCCCAGAAATACAGTCCTGGGGAAGTAACTGCTATTTACAGTCATTTGCGCCCAACAGTGAGAGAATAGATTTGCAGTGCCTTAGAGTGAGTTTACATTCCACATTTCCTTAGCATAATTTAGTCTAGGCCTCCTTTTTGGAGGGAATGCTTGGGGGAAGAGGGGTTTCCAAAATGTAGTATTGTCTACAGCCCCACCTCGGTGGCAGTCAACTGACTGATGGTGTGCATGGTGCCGAGATGGTCAAGAGGTTCAGTACCGGCAGGTGTTTTCCATGGAAAGTATGGCATCTGGGGTTCTTCCTGATTTTGCTGAGATTTCTCAGTAAGCTTAAGGAAAATGGTAACCAAAGGAGGTCAGAATCCTCCTGGGGAAAATGGCAGATTTAGAGTTTTTAACATTTGTGCTTGCTCTCCTTATAGAGATAGCTGCACATGGGTATTTTTCTCCATGAGGAAATCTCCCAGGTGGATGTAAGGAACACAAGTCATTTATGTCTGCACCTACTAAGATCTAATGTGCTCCTTCTCTGGAGGCCAAGGTGATAGTTCTCCCTCCACTACCACAAAATCATTTGCCCCATTTTAGTCAGTAACTTCACTTTTTTAAAAAATGAATACTTACAGTCCTAAACCTTTCATCCAGAAGAGTCCAATGTAAAACAATAAAGAACACCTTTATAGAACATATAATGATTTTTTCCTTCCTATTCTGTTCTTCACCAGCCTCCTTAAGCAGTACTAGACCAAGTGACTGCCATCTGTCTGTCTTTATGACCTAGCACCCACCCCACCAGGGAACCTCGTTCTTCTGAAAGAACAAAGTTTGGATTCTTTAGGCCCCTTTTGGTCTGGCTGTCACCTGGACAGTGTTCCAGACAGTCTGTCTTGAAGTTGGCTTTAGAAGAAAGGAAGATGCATGTGTCCAGGAATAGTCAGGATGGAATTTCAAATTTTGAAAACAGATTTACATAATCCCAGTGCTTTCATCTTGATTATTGCCCAGGAAGTGGCTGAGCAGTGATTTCCTTTCTAGCAACAGCCACATTTAGTGAACAAACTTTTTTGCTAAGGCATGTAAATTAGATGAAGAAAGAGAAGCCAAGTTTAAAAAATATATTTTTTATTTTTCCAGTACTATGGAGATTGAATTCAGGGAACCAGGTATACAAGGCAAGTGCTCTGCCTCTGAGCTATATGTGCAGCCTGGTTGGTTTCCTTCTTCATTTGAAACAATATTCAAGTTAAGTACTCTGGCCCTCAATTCACATAGTAGTCCAGGCATAGGACCTTCCAACACTCTTGTCTCAGGCTCCCTTGTAGGAAAGATGACAGACCTTTGCTACAAGGCCAGGTTGTTTTTTAGGTTGTCCCAAATTTCTACAACCTAGGATGCTTATGGATGGGGATGGTAAGAAAGTGTAAAGCACACTGAATACTTCAACACTTCTCCCATCATTCTGGAAGAGCATCCACTGATGAGTGGATTTTGTATTAAAGGTCACACATTTAAAGACTGCAAAATAGACTGAAAAACTGAAAGCTTGTAACAGATTAATTTCAAGGGCCACAGTGGTATAGTTGGAGTTGGTTAATGGTCTTGTAACAATAACACCAGAAAGTACAAATGTCAGTGGAAGAGAAAAATCACAAAAAGCCCCCAAGAATGAATGGTTCAATAAAGGTTCAATATAGTCCATTTCTCAGGAGCAGGTGGAGTCCATATTACATACAGTGTGGCCCCTGATTGCTTTATGGTCAACAGGTCAACTTTGAGCAACAGTCATAGGCACAGCATGAAACAGTAGTACTAACAACAGAAGCAGCACTCTTCCATTTTCTATTCCACAATGTAGTGTGATGCATGGTGATAGCATAGATCAGAACAGAAATGGTGGCAATCTGAGAGGCACAGAGTCAGCCAGCGACTTGATTCTAGGTGCTCTTATGAAAGAACGGGCTCTTACTATAGACTTCTACATAAGCAGTCCAGTTTTTCAACTGCTAATTTTCCCAAAATAAGGGATATTATTATTATTATTATTAGCTATTGCTAATAGCTCAGGAATCTGAGAAGATAAAACAAGGTTTATCAAAACAAGGTTTATCACTTCTCTGCATGCTGTTCTTGTACATGGCACTAGTACTTTTCTGCATGTAGTTCTTGGATGTGGCACTGGTACTTCTCTGCATGCAGTTATAGCATGTGACACTGATAGGTCTCTGCATGCAGTTCTTGCATGTTGCACTAGTACTTCTCTGCATGCAGTTCTTGCATGTGGCACTGGTATTCTCTGCATGCAGTTCTTGCATGGGGCACTGGTACTTCTCTGCATGCAGTTCTTGCATGTGGCTCAGTACTTTTCTGCATGCAGTTCTTCCCTTTTATGAGGATCCCTTCTGGCTCTAATGGAGCAGGGCAGTAAAAAGCATAATTCACATTGATTCCAGTAGTACCTTCAGACATAGAAGCAGCAAACACAGTATATTGAATTAGCCCAAAAGACACATCCACAAAGTCACACTAGCTTTCATTCCCCTAAGAATGCCCTTGGGTTCCACTCATTGAAGACAATGATCATAGCCACTTTGGGATCCATATTGATGGTGCTAAGGCTAAAATACTGCGACAACCCAGGGGACACCACTTACTTTCAGACAGTTCAGTCACGAATGAACCATGCACAGGTCTTTAGAGGAAACACTTTGAGATGAGGATCCCATGGAGTCAACCGCTTAGCTTCAAGCAGCATGGCTGGGAATAAAGTTTCCCTCAGGAGTTTACTTGCCATCTCTTCATGGAAAGCCTAGACCCTGGTGAGGTCAGGGTGGCATTCCATTTGAAAAGCGAGGCTATCTATGGCCTCCACACCTTGCTTGTTGGTGAAGCTTGAGTTGATCTATTCTAAAGTAGTATTATCAAACTGAAGAGTTCCAAAACTTCTGTTGAGCAGTTGTGCATTATCCAGAGTCCAGTAGAAAGCCAGTAGCTACTTCCCAAAAGTGTGTGCCTAGAAGCCATGTGAAGAATGAGGCAAATCTGTTTCTAGGAGATGCTTCTTTCTCAGAGAATGCAATCACAGAATTCAGAGGGCTTGTCTTGGGATAATCTAGAGAGGTGGGTGGTTAGCAACTTACATGTGGCCCTGGCACTTCTCTGCATGCAGTTCTTGCATGTGGCCCTGGTATTCTCTGCATGCAGTTCTTGCATGTGGCACTGGTATTTTCTGCATGTAGTTCTTGCATGTGGCACCAGTGCTTCTCTGCATGCAGTTCTTGCATGTGGCTCTCTCATTTCTCTGCATACAGTTCTTGCATGTGACACTGGTACTTCTCTGCATGCTGTTCTTGTACATGGCACTAGTACTTTTCTGCATGTAGTTCTTGGATGTGGCACTGGTACTTCTCTGCATGCAGTTATAGCATGTGACACTGATAGGTCTCTGCATGCAGTTCTTGCATGTTGCACTAGTACTTCTCTGCATGCAGTTCTTGCATGTGGCACTGGTATTCTCTGCATGCAGTTCTTGCATGGGGCACTGGTACTTCTCTGCATGCAGTTCTTGCATGTGGCTCAGTACTTTTCTGCATGCAGTTCTTCCCTTTTATGAGGATCCCTTCTGGCTCTAATGGAGCAGGGCAGTAAAAAGCATAATTCACATTGATTCCAGTAGTACCTTCAGACATAGAAGCAGCAAACACAGTATATTGAATTAGCCCAAAAGACACATCCACAAAGTCACACTAGCTTTCTTTCCCTACTGTGCTTCTGGCCCAGTTTTCAATTCTTGAATCCACATCCTTCACAGAGTTGGTGGGCTGGTGAATTGAGCACCTGGATTTAACAGAGCCAAAAATGTTTCATTTTAAAGAATAAAAAGAGTCCCTTTCCTCCTCAAAACTTCCCAGCTTATTCCTAGTGTATCCAGGAATTAGAGAAAAAAAGACAGAGAGAGAGAGAGAGAGAGAGAGAGAGAGAGAGAGAGAGAGAGAGAGAGAGAGAGATTAACTACATCTTGATCATACTTTTTAAGAAAGCAACTAACTTTGGAAGAAAAGGCAAGATCAAGCAAGGGGGGTGTGTGAAGGGGTACTGGCAAGCATGTCTTTGCATTTACTGTCAGCTGTAAATGCTCTGTAGTGGCTTGTGGCTCAATTGAACAGATTTGAAATACCTTGGGCTTGGCCAGTGCTCTATATGAGGAGGTGAGATCGGCATGCTGCCTTGATCTAGGGTACCCCCTGATTCCATGGTGACTGCCACAACATATTTCACAGGGCTGTGAGGTTTGCATGCTTTGCTTGATATGGGCTTGACAAACTCAATGGCATTGCTTTTAAGAAATCTTTCTTAATCCAGAGTGTTGACTGCTCTTTTCTCATGATAGCACTTAAGTTTTTACTTGTATTTTATCCTAAAATCATTGACTTCTAGCCCAGGTGTGGGATTATCTAATGAGTCATCTTCATTAGCATTACAAACCCAGCCCAAAGATGCAAAAATCAATAGAGTACACTCAATCTGTGTTTCCTTGTGAGTGATGTTTAGCCTATGGAATGCTATGGGAGGTGTAGCCAAGTTTAAAGGCTTCAGTAGCTAGGCTAAGTCAGCAAGTGGTCAATATCCAAGTCCCTTGTCCTGTAATACAGAGGACTAGCAGAAAGGATGGAATGTGAACTCTCAGCTCAGGAACCTGGGTTGTAGGAGTCCGGAATCATAGGATTAGGTATCAAGTATTTGCTAGGTATTTATTGTCATTCATCCATTGTGAGGCAAAAGAAGAACTCGATGGTGGAACTAAGTTTCAGAGCTAGAAAGAGCAAGTGTAAAGGGGTCCAATCTAGAGCCAAAGCTCAAAATCCTAAAAGGGATGGATACGAGGAATCAATAGTGCCTTGGTAGATTGAGAAGTCAGACCCTTCGAGGCTTCAAAGGATCCGCAAGAACAGGTTTAAGATAATCATCTCTCACTTGGTCTTCTGAAACCTTGCTGTCTTCTCCAGTTCCAGATTCTCCTGCCAATTCCTTTCTAACGTGGCTGCCAGAGTTCCATTTATGAAATTCATGTCTGATTATGTCAGTATGCAGCTTGCAAACTTTTCTTTGTCCTCCCACAGCCAAAGGACAAAGTTCAAACTCTTTAGTATGATTTTAATGACTTTCACAAGTGGAGAGCCTGCTTTGCGACTTTATTTGTTGTGTCTATCCAATATGGACTCAATGTTCTAGCAACGCAGTATTCTATGAGCATCCTGTCTTAGATGTTCTAATACGCGATGGTCTTTCACACCAGTTTGGCTCTATTTCCTTGCTTAGAATGACCTTTCTCTGCCTGGGAAACTTACAGGGCTAAGCTCAGCTATCAAGTTCTCTACACAGTTTTCTAAACTGTGGCTTGTGCTCCCATGATACCATTGCACATTGATTATGAGGTATTGGTACAGTCCCTATGGCTATATCATCCATCAGAATGTGTCTTGCCATATTCATTATGGGAGGCCCTCTGCCTTCTACACACTTTATTTGCCTCTCTAACCAACATTTATTGAATGAATTAATACATTTATGATGCATCAATGTATTTATTTAATGCAATAGAATTTTATTTATTACCTTAAAAATCATATGAGGAACAATGCATAGATGAGCAGCACAAATTAGACTCCATGGATTATTTCTTCTTAAAAAGAGGGCATGAAATTTATAGAGGGTTAGGTATATCTTGGGAAGCATTAGTGGGAAGAGTAGGGGGTGAATATGATCAAAATACATTGTATGCTTATATGAATAAATTTTTTCAATGATTTTTTATGAATGAATTAATAAAAATATTATATTAAAAAGCATATGATGGCTCAAGAGTCTGAATTATTATGAATAATAACACAAGTTTATCAAGTAAAATATTAGTGGCTTTATAATATAATTTTTTAAACTTCTAGTGCAATCAGCAGTACTGCTATAATTATATAGTCTAATATTTAAGGGTATTAATGGTATTAACTGAAATTATCTAAGTCACAACAGATACACATTGTTTAGGGAATGTGACTTTCTTGTTTTAAAGAGACATGTAGGTCACAGACACACTAACCACTGAATTCCTGTACTACCTGCTCCCAAATGTAGAATACTTTCCCACCTTTCCCCTCTCCCTGCATTCACTTTAACTTTTTCCTCTTATTGTTTAGAAAACATATATCCAAAAGTAATGGAAAGTTTGGATTCAAGTGCTTAAAAATATAACAAGTGTACCCAGAAGGACTCTTTAAAGATCTGAAGGAACCTTTTAAGACATATTTATTGTGCACTTAGGAATGTGTTGAGTTTCCAAAGCATGCACAGGGAGTTATTCAACATGAATGACAAATAACAGGACCATTGCATGCAAAATCGCAGTAAATGTTTGTAACAGCAACAACAACTATATATATTGTCCTACCACTTGTATTCACACATTGAATTGTCCTACCACTTGGTATTCACACATTGTAATTACCATATATGGGTGGAAGATATGTATTCATATTATAGAGTAATATAAAATTTAAGGGAAAATGTGAACCCCCAAAACATATTTAGGAATTAACATACAGTTTATTCCCAGAAGTCATAATTTTGATACATATGTGTTGTCTGTATAGGCATAATTTGGAGTAATACAAAGGGGAGGGAACAACAACATAAGGACTGGGTCAAAGAACTGACTGATACAGTTAAATTCTGCTTAAAACAACAAGCCTCTGCAGAACAAAAAATCCTTGGAAACACTGAGAGAAAGATGCAAGACATGTATGGCAGAATGCATAAACTGGGGAGGCGGGAGGGGCAGGGAGAGGGGAATGTATCCAAATTGGACTGAAAAATGATGCATGAAATATGCAAAATGTCAATAAAAAAGAAAGCCAACTATTAGCAAGAAATCATAATTGGCCCTCAAGAAAATATTTTCCATTTTACTCTGGTGCATAAGAATGTACTTTCAAAGAAGAAAGTAAGTTCCAGATGAAGTGGAGAAATTCAACAATATTAATTGGGTGGACTCAGGTAGTACCTTTCAAACCCTCTTCAAACTTGCCTTCCTCTACCAAAGAGGCTGGAGAGGTTAACATTGTACTTCTTTCCCATTAATGTGTAGCCATGTAAATATTAGATATCACTATCGGATGTCCTTCAGGAAGACTCAAATATCAAATGAGAAGTGTGAGGACATATGCTTAGAGGGAGAAGAGGTCTGACAGGCTCAGTGAGTTGAACACAGGTCCTTCTGGAATCACTGAGAGAGACATGTAAATATGCACACACTGCTGTTTCAGACTGCAGCTGCGGTCTCTTCATCACCACAGTTTACCATGTAATTGGACACTATTCGGGTCTGCCGTGCTCCTAGCTAAGCAGTATCCCAGTCTTGTTCACTAGCCCGACTGGACATGTGTGAGCTATCAAAAGTCCCTCTGGTGTTTTCTGTCTTCTGAAGCCAACAATCCTGCCTCTCTTTCTTGTAGCAACTGCACACTCCCTGTTCTTTGGTACATTCTAAACAGGGAGCTAGACATTAAACACAGTGAAATTAAAAAATGAACTATAATTCATAATAGAACAAAAAATTGGGACTGAGGAAGACAATGCAGCTTTCTGCTCGGCCCTGTCTGTTCTGTTATGCATCAAAGGATCTAACATTGTCATTCATGAGCATGTACAACAGACTATTAAGGCAGTTTAATGCAAAGGAAAGTTAGAGTCTGCAGGACAACCATGCTCTCTTCTTAGCTAGACTACAATGTAGTCTAAGATAGAAAACACTTTAGGTCAGGAGGCATTTTACATCTCTTCTCTGACTACAAATTAAAGACAACACATGCATAAAAAATAAAGTATACACATACCACATTTATTGAATGATTCTTACCACTTTACATAAAAACCTAGGTCTAATTCTTTTATTCCACTCCATTTATCATAACAAATGAATTTACTACGCATTTTGGAACTCACAGCTACGTTCTGGAGTATTGTTTGCTAAACATACCTGGAGAAGATTATAAAATATAAAATTATGTGTAGAATTTTATTCCCTTTTGAAATATGAGCTTCAGTTCTAGTAAACTTTCTCACACACACTCACCAGTTTGACGTATAATAAACTTTGGACAAAAATTCTGGCAGGAATTCTATCTAATAGGATTACTTCCTTACCACTTTTAACATAATCTTCCTATCTATTTATATATTTCTATAGATAGGAAGCAAATGAATTTGAGAAAACATAGGATTTGAAATGCAAAAGAGAACTGTTCTTAGCTCCTTTTTCTGTACATTAGTCTAAGGTCACGATAGCTCCAAACATTTTATAATAAAAGAAATAATATCTGCTAGGCTTAGATTTTAGTGAACATTACTTTTTCTTTTTCCAATATTGCCAATGCCACCTCTGGCTCCTAAGAAATTCTGAAAAATAAGTATTCATTACATGAATTTGTTAAGCAACTATATAAATATTGATCTGCATTCACATGTTTTGTGTGCAGTAGTAGTACACTTTGAAACCAAACATGAAACGTTTAAAAATACAACTGAAACTAAGAGACATTTATTTAGAAACAAATGGTTAAACACTTGTTACTATCTGACTTCTGGAATGATTTTATTATACCAAGTGAAAACCTGAGATCTTTTTATTTAGAGGACACACTGAATTGTTTTGGACTTAGGCTAGAAAAATGTAAACACTAGCAATTTGGTGATATACTGAAACCCAAAATCCTTACAAATGATTAATTAGACTATAATTTTTAGAGGTCAGCTCAAATATTAATCATAAATAATAAAATTATAAAAAGCCCTAATTAATAAGTAATTTTTTTTACTAAGATCTCAAGTTTTATACCTGAAGTACAATTTCTCAGGACTTACTATTTATTTCTGGTAGTTAATGAGTAATTTTGTAACAACTGGACATTCTCTTTCCTTAGGGAAAAAAAGTATAGTTGAGGAAAATAAAAGATAAGTAAATGCTGTAGCAGAAATTACTATTTAGAGTAATTTAAATTGTGAAATATTTAGAAAGATCCAAACATGGATTAGATACGAAGAAAGTAATATAAAATTTTACCCCTTCATAGAGAACTTTTGCACAGTCCTTTGCTAATTTTCCAAAAGATAATATGTTGGTAATGTTGACTTCTGAATTTGAATTTTCTTTCTTTTTTAGGGTGTGTGTGTGTATTTATACATAAGGTCTCACTGTGTAGCCCAGGCTGGTCCTCCTGTACTAGGATTATAAGCATGCATGGGCCACCATACCAGCCCTGATGGCTCTGTTTGTAGTACTAATGTTTTTCCATTGATTTTTAAAAAAATATATGTTCTTGTCCCCTAGTATTCCCAGTAATTCTTTTCAATTACATGGTGGACAATGTTTAAGAAGTGGTAGAGAGCTGGGCGTGGCAGCGCACGCCTCGGGAGGCAGAGGCAGGCCGATCTCTGTGAGCTCAAGGCCAGCCTGGTCTACAGAGTGAGCTCCGGGCCAGCTGGGACTTAAAGGGAGACCCTGTCTCGAAAATACCAAAAAAAGGGGGGTAGAGAAAATTTCATAGTCTGAATGAGTTCATGCTCTTTCAGAAAGTACTTACTTTGATTAGGTTGGCAGTGTGGAAAGGTGGCTTACCAGCCTCACGCACGGGAAGCTGAATTGAAGTTGTGTTTCCTTCTTCCCAAAACTTTGCCTTTCTTGCTTAACTTTATTCCCTGCTTAGAATATTTTAAGAGTTTCTTTTACCATAAGTATTCACTAGAACCTGATTTAATTCTCTTTTTAAAAATTTATTTATTTATTTATTTATTTATTTATTTATTTATTTATTTTATGTGTATGAATGTACTGTGTGCATGCAGGTCTGCGCGCCTGTTTCGTGCGATGCCGCGGAGGTCAGAAGAGGATGTCGGATTCCCCTGGAACTGGAGTTCTCCTGGAATTGGAGTTACAGACGGTTCTCAGCCGCCATGTGGGTGCTGGGGATCGAACCCGGGTCCTCTGCAAGAGCGGTCGGCGCTCTTAACCGCTAGGCCATCCCTTCTATAAACCCTAAATTCAGAATGTCCTGTCTCTAACTTTATGAAAATACCAAAAGCTCCCCTCAGTTTCTCAGCCTCAACTCTTGACCTTTTCAACTTGCCTGGAGCTTTTTACTCTGTCAGATATCTATTATAAATTTACAGATTCCATAAAGTTAAATGACATCGTCTTTGACTAATTGTTCTCTACAATGGTCTGCTCCTTGTGCAGGGTCGTATTTCATGCTTCCAGTTGACCTACAGTTCACCCTGGTCCAAAAATGGAAAATTCTAGGAACAAAACAATTCCTTAAGTTTAAAATTAAGCTCATTCTCAGTAGTGTGATAAAACCTGCTGCAGCTCTGCCTTGCCTGGGATGCAGAGTCCTGTGTCCAGCATGGCCAAGTTTGCATACTTCCCACCTGCAAGTCACTTACTAAGTGTCTGAGCTATTTGATTGACCATCACTGTAAAGCGGTGACTGTGTATAAACATCCCTTCTTTTACTTCATAATGGTTTCAAAGAAAAAGAGAAGTTGATGGTTTATATTTGACAAAGAGAAATGATAAAGTGCTTTCTTCAAGTGAAACAGTGAAAGATCTCTTTATACTTTAAACATTTTTACATTTATTCATCTATTTATGTATGTATGTGTGTGTACTTACATGTGCATTGCACATGTGGATGTAGAGGAAAACTGACAAGAGTAAGTTTTCTCTGTCTACCATATGGGTTTTGGGACTCAAGAAAGGTCAATCATTGGGCTTGGTAGCAAGAGTCTTTACCTACTGAGCCATCTTGTCAGCCCCCAAACTGAAAATTCACATACATAGGAAATGCAGACCTCTTCGTTAAGCTTGTTGGTGCTATTTACAAATCAGCAAACTCTATATATCAACATAAACCCCTGCCACACACACAAGAAATTGACAGCCTTAGTCACAGCACACACAGAGGAAGGGAAACATTCCCGAAGAGGAACCTTCTAGTAGCAGAGCTGACACTCTGAGTCTGGGTAAAGTCAATTTGGAGAAAAAGGGAGAAAGATGAACCAAATTAGAGTCACATTGCAGACCACTTGCTTCTGGCTTTAAGATGCTTTTTCTTTGTCTTGTTTTATTTGATTTCTGAGAATTTCACGCACGAGTACTGTGTTTACATAATTCCCACCTCCTCCCCATCCAACTCTTCCCGTGCTCCCTAGCACTCCCATTCAAATTCATAGTTCTTCTTTGGGGAGGGGGAGAAGAAGAATAGTTCATTTAAGGAGATAGGTTACAGTTCATTATTGAGGGAAGCCAGGGCAGGAGCTGAGGGCAGGAACCTGGTGTCAGGAGCTGAAGCAGAGACTATGGAAGAATTCTCCTTACCGGCTTCCTCAGCTCCTTTTCTTACACAGCCCAAGCCCACCTGCCTAGGGATGGCACTGCCTACCATGGGTTGGGCCCTTCTACATCAATTAGCACTTAAGAAAATGCATCCCAGACACAGCCAGATCCAGACTGATGGAGGAAATTCCTCCACTCAGTTTCCTTCGCCTCAGGTGACTCTAGTTTGTGTCAAGTTGACAAACTAATCAGCACAGGTTGGGTGGGGCAGGCATCAAATTATACCTGCTTTTGCCTTTTAAATCTTAAGTGGAAAATCTGAAAGCATTCTATAATATGCCAAAGACACAGGCTAAATTCAGTCCCAGGTACTGACTCTGATGATCCACTTCGTTGTTGTTGTTTTAATATTTTTATTGAAGTTTTGTGCATTTCATATACCATTTCTCAATCCAGTTTAGAGTCATTCCTCCTTAATTATTAGCAACGTTGAACACTTTCTGACATGTTTCTCAGCCATCTTTACTTCTTTATTTGTGAAGTCTCTGTTCAGCTCTTGACTCCATCTTTCGAGTGGATTATTTGTTTCCTTCCTCCTTAGTTTTTTGAGTAGCTTACATACTCTGGATATTAATGCTCTTCCATTGAGTCTTCTTGGCCCCTTTGTCAAATATGAGGTGGCTGAAATTGCATGTGCTCAGGTCTGGATCTTCAGTTTTGTTCGATTGATCTATGGGTCTGTTTTTGTGCCAGTGCCAGGCTGTTTTTATTACTATAATCCTGTAACATAGTTTGAAGTCTGGTATGGTTATGCCTCTTGTGTTGCTTTGGAAGAATTAATATAGTAAAAATTCCATCCTATACAAACTAATGTACAGACTCAATGTAATCCCAATCAAATCCTCATGAGTTTCTTCTTAGTCTTAGAAAAAAAAATCCTTAAACCATATGGAAAAACAAAAGACCCCAGATAGCCAAAGCATCACTGGTTTGGCCAGCCCAATCTAGTCACCTGGGTGCGATCCCTGTACCCATAAGTCAGCCGCTGAGCTGCACAGAGGTGCATAGAGGTGCTTGGATCCTTACCGGCCCACACAGGAAGTTGGGGTGCTTGAACCCTTACTGGCCCAGTAAGGCACTAGCCACTTGGTCGCAGTCCTCATCACTATCTTGATAATTATTTATCAACAATATATTCCTAACAGAATGAAAATTTTCTGTCAACATATTTAGTGGTTCTTTTCTTTTCTTTTTAAAGTATTTTTTATTTATTTTATTTATGTGTATGAATGTACTGTCTGTTTGTATGTAAGTGCCCAAAGAGGTCATAAGAAGGCATCGGATTCTCTGGAACTGGAGTTAGTGATGGTTGTTAGATGCCATGTTGATGCTGGGAATCGAACCTGGGTCCTTTGCAAGAGCAGTCAGTGCTATTAAGTGCCCATTTTTTTTCTTTTCTAAATAACATTTTTTTGTTTGAGGACTTTGTGCAATGTATTTTGATCATATTCAGATCCCCAACCCCATCTCCTTTAGGATCCACCCCATCTTCCTATCTACCCCCTCACTTCACATCCTCTACTTTTTTAACACCCATTGAATCCAATTTGCATTCCTCAAATGCTCCTGGATATGGGTCCATCCCCTGAACCTGGTCAACCTTCCCAGCATCACACCCTTAAAGCATTGAGTTTTACTATCTCAGCAGCTGTTAATTGCCAATAGTTCCTCAGCTATGGCTAGGACTACTCTGACATTTCATCTCATCCCCATCATAATGGCTAAGATTAAAAAACAAAGCAACAAAACAACAAATGACAAATGCTGGTCAAGATGTAGGGAATGGGGAACACTTATTCACTGTTAGTGGGAATGCAAACTGATGCAGCCACTATGGAAATCAGCGTGGAGTGTCTTCAAAAAACTAGAAAGAGATCTACCACAGGATGCAGCTATACCGGTAATTCCCGGTAATCTATGTGGAGACTCTACATCATACTACAGACCATAGGGCGATTGATTGCCTTTCTCCCTTGGCAGTTTGCACAGCAACTTCCAATAGTACAAGAGGAGTCTTCAGGGAGGAGGCTTTTAGGCTGGTTCCAGCTTGAGTCTTTGGAGCCCTGTGTCTGAACTGTATAGTATCTTCAGCAATATGGCCTCTTTTAATGTTCTGGGAAGCATCCAAAGGCAATGGCAACAGTCTATGTTGTTTTGGGAGTCACTAGGAAACAACCAAAAGGTTTCCCATTCCCGGCACTGAGGTTTCATTCATCTATTGCTTGTGGATTGGGTATTATTACCTTGTGTGGCATAACCGTATTTACATTTATGTATATAACACATACATGCATATATCATTACACTTTCTTTCTTTCTTTCTTTCTTTCTTTCTTTCTTTCTTTCTTTCTTTCTTTCTTTTTTTTTTTTTTTTTTTTTTTTTTTGGACAGGGTCTCCCTATAGCCCCAGCTGGCCTGGAACTCACTCTGTAGACCAGGCTGGCCTTGAACTCACAGAGATCCCCCTGCCTATGCCTCCTGAGTCCTGGGATTAAAGACGTGTGCCACCACTCCCAACTAACTGCACTTTTAAAATAATGTTTCCCTGTGACTTTTCAAGTACCCTAGTGTTATTCATTGATTCTTCCTCCTTCTGTATTACCTTCCATCTTTCTTCCCCAGTTAAATTCTTTTTGGCTTTTAACACAAGGTCTGTTAAGAAATACCAACAACAAGCTGGGTGTGGTGGCGCACGCCTTTAGTCCTAGCACTTGGGAGGCAGAGGCAGGCGGATCTTTATGAGTTCAAGGCCAGTCTGGTCTACAGAGAAAGTTCCAGGACAGCTGAGGCTACAGGGAGACCTTGTCTGGAAAAGACCAAAAAAAAAAGGAAATACCAACAACAGACATTTTTTTTTTATTATTTATTTTCATATGTGTATGAATGTATTGTCTGCATGAAGGTTGGTGCACCCGTGTCGTGCAATGCCGCGGAGGTCAGAAGAGGGTGTCAAACTCCCCTGGAACTGGAGTTAAAGACGGTTTTCAGCCGCCATGTGGATGCTGGGGATCGAACCCAGGTCCTCTGCAAGAGCAGTCAGAGCTCTTAACCGCTAGGCCATCTCTCCAGCCCACAACAGACATTTTAATTGGGTAACTACAATGCACTTGTTTTGTTCATGAAGTTATTTTTTTTTTTTTTTTGATGTTTAGCAGTTATATATAGGAATGATCAGCACCAATTTCAGAGTAGTGCTGACATCTGGGAAGAGAGGGCTGAGGAGATTACAGAGCCAGGGAGGAATTTGCCTTTCTTTTAAAAAAGAATAGGATAAAACTGAAATATGGTTGGTTGGTCATAGATATGCCATATTATTTTTAGTATTTTTCTACATGCTTAAAATCATTCATATATAAGAATATAAAAAATTATAAATGTATTCTGTTTGCCAGGCCCCATAAGTAGATTGTTTCTAAAAGGTATGGGAAGTAATCAGTGGAAGTGATTCCTAAAAATAAGGAAAGTCTAAATCTAAATATTTATATTTAGTGTTTCTAAATATTTATATTCATATATTAAGATTCAGATTTACAAGGATAAATATGTCCCTCCATATGATTATATTAATGTATTTCTAGAATTCTAATGCAATTCTAACTAGGATTCCATTAAATCAGTTATAATATGCTGGAAAAGGTTTGTTCCCATCCATGTGCATGCTTAATTTTTTAGCAACTCATTTAAGCCAAAGAGAGTTGATTTTTTCTTCAAAGAAGGAATGTAAGAAGTAGATCTACAGTGCATGCACAGGAGCTATAATGCAGATCCACACTTTGCATGCATCATTA
Organism: Rhizomys pruinosus; assembly: GCA_009823505.1. Lineage (NCBI taxonomy): Eukaryota > Metazoa > Chordata > Mammalia > Rodentia > Spalacidae > Rhizomys > Rhizomys pruinosus. Next base: position 305,264 of record VZQC01010587.1, on the reverse strand, counting down.
GCTCTCATAACTCCTCAGTGGCTTAATCAGAAATGAAAAGCTAATACAACACAGCACTAAAGGACATGACACTGTACAATTCCAGGCAGTGCCAATCAAGTGCAGTGTGCACAGCATCTTCTAAAGTTTGCTGAGCTTCAGCACTGTATCCACAGCTAACATCTGAGCTGGTGGTTCTCACACACACACACACATTAATAATAATAATAATAATAATACACATAAATAAAATTAATTTTAAAAAACACAGCCTGATCTACTTAGAGAGCTCTAGACCAGCAGAGCTACATAGAGAGATCTTGTCAAAAATAAATAAATAAATAAATAAATAAATAAATAAATAAATAAATAAAACAAAAATTCAAAGCCAGGTGTGGTGGCACATGCTTTTAATCCCAGCACTCTGGAGGCAGAGGCAGGTGCATCTCTATGAGACCCAGGCCAGCCTGGTCTACATAGTGAGTTCCAAGCCAGCTGAAGCTACAGGGAGAGCCTGCCTTGGAAACAAACAAACAAACACAACCAACTAAAATAATTGTGTACTTTTGAAAGTTATCCAATTGCTTTTGCCGCACAACAAACTTTGGAAACTCTGGTTGAGTAATTTTCGTCTCTGCTCCTAGAATGCTGTTGTGATTTAGACTTCCCTTGTTTCTAGGAATCACTTCCACTGATGAGTTCCCATACCTTTTAGAATCAATCTACTTATGGGGCCTGGAAAACAATACACTTATAATTTTTATAGTCTTGTGTATGAATGATTTTAAATATATAGAAAAACACTAAAAATAATATGACAAATCTATGACCAACCAACCATATATCATTTTTATCCTTTCCTTCCTGGCTCTGCAATCCCTTTGGCCTCTCTTTCCAGATGTTGGCATTACTCCGAAATTGGTGCTGACCATTCCTATATGTAACTGCTAACTCTGTTGGGTATGTGTCCATACAGCCACTGTTTGCAGATTCCATACTTGCACATCTGTCAGCTTATCAGATTTGTTTGTACCTTGAAATCAGTAATTATGGAGTTTTTCTTTAGTCATTTGCAGACGTGCACACAATGGCAGAACATTTCACTCCTGCCTTCTGGTTTCAGCGGTCATCCCTTGGTCTCTACAGGGCCACGTTTTCAGCATTGTTGCACTCTCTGGTGATGATGAATCCATTTAGAGTGACCACCCCCAAGTATCATTGAAATGTTGTCTAGTACTCTTAAGCACAAGAAGGCTGTGGCGTACCTCATGGAGAAAAATACGTGTTAAATGAGCATTGTCAGGCAGGTGTTAAAATGTTGTTCAACATAAAGTCCATGGAGTCTACAATGCATATTAAACAGTATCTTTAAATAGAAAAGCACAGAAGACAAAGTTATGTGGACCAGTTAACTGAAATATGACCAGAGAACTTCAAGTATCTAATGCTATGTTCCTCACAGGAGCAATGTCTCAGTATTTGCTAATTCAATGTTCATAGACTATAAGGCAAAATTACTAAAAATAATCAGAATAAACTACATCTCTAAAAAATAATGATGTTATTTATATATTCAGGGTTAACTAGTACCACATTCTATTTATCCTTTGGTGGGTTTTTCTTCATTCCACATTACTATTAGAATTTAGACATGACTCTATTTTTTCTTTTTCTCACTTTGACTTTTTAGTTAGCATATGAAGTAGCAGGTTTCATGACACCTTCATATGTCTATATCATGTGCTTTGTTCATGTTTATTGCACATTAACTTCCTGCCCTCTCCCTCTTATCTCTTTTTTCTTTTCTGACTACTGAACAGCATCCTCAACCTCAGTTCCTTCATTTTAACTTGTGAATTCCACTACTACAAAAGAATACAAACTATAGTTTATTTATCCTTACCACAATGCTTAGATTATTTTCAAACTGAGGCAGTGTTACAATTAGTGGCCTTACACATGCTGTTTTTTATGTTAATTTATTATTTTTATTTTTGTGTATGAATGTATTGCCTGCATGTGTGCAAGTGCACTTGTGTCACGCAATGCCCACGGAGTTGGAAGAAGGAGTCAGGTTCCCCTGGAACTGGAGCTACAGACAGTTGTTAACTGCCATGTGGGTGCTGGGAATGGAACCCGGGTCCTCTGCAAGAGCAGTCAGTGCTCTTAACCATTGAGCCATCTCTCCAGCCCCTACACATGCTGTTTTATGGATTATACATGAAAGTATCTTTCTGTTATAGTCCCAGAAGGCTTAAGTTCTTTAGTCTCTGTTATTTCAAATTTTAAAGGAAGTAATTAACTTAATCCTCATCTTTCTTCTTCAGACTCAAACATTACACCTTGATTTTTCCATTGATTTGTATAATAGATGCTTTTCCAAAAGCCTCCTGTCAGTCAGCTAGTTTTCCATGAATATTATCTGCCACATGACAAAATAGAAAACAAGAATGCTCTATTTTGCTAAATGGGCATAGAATTAAACTGCAATTATGTGAAAATTAAAATACGTTAACAGAATGATTATTCTTGATACATAATAAAGGATTTTATCTATATCTCTAATACCATGTCGCTGCTGTTCTTATGAACAATGCAGCTTTTAATGATAACTTTTTAATGGAATAAGTTTCTCAAAAATTTTGTCTAAAAAGATTTTAAAGTGGGTATGGAAGCTCCTGCCTGTATTCTCAAGATTTAAGAAGTTGAAGAGGGAGGATAACTTAAGTTTGATGCCAGGTACAGAGTGATATCTAGGCCAAGATGGGACAGTCTGAAACTTTGCCTTTTTGAAAAAATATTTTTGTTAACTCTTGGGAGAATTTCATACAATGTATTGTGATCATACTCACCCCTCATATATCCTCTCAACCCCTACCTCCCTACCCCACCAACATTGTGCCCTTTTTAAAAAGCCTATTCAGTCCAATTTGTGCTGTCAAATACTCAAGGGTGAGTCTATTACCTGGAGCGTGACCAGCCTACTAAGGGTCACACCCTTAAGAAAACTGTCTCTCCTTCTCGCGAAGTTATCAATTGCCAATAGCTTCTAAGCTAGGACTGGGACTTTGTGACCAACCCTTCACCCCATGCTGGGATTCCGTCTGGCTTGAGCTTGCATAGGGTCTTGTGCTTTCTTTCACAAGCACTGTGAGTTCATAGTTGCATGTTCCTTGTTCTCTGGAAAACACTGTTCCATTGTAGTCATACATTGCCTTTGTATCTTAAAATATTTCCACTCCCTCTTCCACAAAGAAACTTGAACCTTAGAGGGAGAGATATGACATAGATGTCCCATTTAGGGTTAAGCACTCCAATCTCTTAATCTCTGCAAACTGACCACTTATGATACTCCACATTAATCATAATGTAATGTAAAAAGAAGCTTCTCTGATGAGGGTTGAAAGGTGTACTAACTTATGGCAATAAGTCATTAGGAACATGTTTAATACTCTGTCCATTTAGCAAAATAATGATAGCGAGTTCTCCACTACAGCCCATTAGTTGTCTAGTTACAGGTTCTTAGCACTGATAATGGTGCTGAGTGTGGGTTTCATCTTGTGGAGTGTTTGGTTGCTACCACGATGTTTGTGCCACTATTGCAGCAGTGGGACTACCTTGCCAGATCAATCATTATTATAGCTCCCAGGGCTCAGAGCTAGAAAGCAACTTCTTTTCCAGTAGCCTGCATAGCACCTTCCAGCACTGTGAAAGCTAATCAGTAGGGATGAAGCTTTGAGGTCAATACTAGCTTGATTTCTTTGTATTCTATGTAATGTCTTCAGCAATAGAGTCTTATTGTCAAGCTCTGGAGGGTAACCAAGAACAATGTCAATAGCCAGTAATGCATAGAAGTCTATGGGACAACTGGCCAACAATTCCAAAAGAGAGAGTCCATTTCTGACCCTAGGTTTTTTTATTTGGTAGCCTATGGTATCTAGTATGGGCATTGTCTCCCTGTTATAGGGAAATAGCTAATAAATCCAATTGACTATGTGGGATATACCATGAAAGGTAATTGAAATATGTAGTTTTATGATCCTCTATTCTCTTGAGTTCTATTATATGACAGTCATATTGATATTTTTATTGAGAAAAATATTCCCTTTATAGGTGTTGAAATGTTAAGCTCAGAATCAACTGTGCTAAGCATACTAATTTTTATATTCAATCTTATTAAAAAGAAGAACATTGAAAATCAACAAAAAAACTTGGTATGAAACAGCAAATTTGATGTAATATATTAGAAAGAGTTATATTTTGTTTGACAAAATCTTCAACACACATTATATTTACTGGTGAAGATTTAAGTTTTCTTTCCGAGTTCAGGAATAAAGAAAGGAAGTTTATAATCCCTAGTTCTATTTAATAGTGTACTCAGGTCCTATCTAGTGGAATAAGGCAAGAAAATTAACAGAAGATAAAGTAGTTGAGAAGGAAGAAATAGAAGTGATAGAATTCGTAGAAAGTGCATTTTTCTTATTAAAATTAACACACAGGCTGGGCATGGTGGTACATGCCTTTAATACCAGCACTTGGGAGCATAGGCAAGTGGATCTCTATGAGTTCAAGGCCAGCCTGGTCTATGTAGTGAATTCCTGGCCTGGAAGTACAGGGAGACCCTGTCTCAAAAAGATCAAAAAAATTAGCACACAGATAAAATGTTAGAACTAAGATAATCTAGTGAGATGTTAATTTCTAAGTTAATATACAGAAATCAACTGTTATTTCCATGTTAGAGACCAGCAACAAGAAAATGAAAATCTGGCATTATATTTTTATATTATAAACAGCCATTAAATTATCTAGGAATAAATCAATCTTTTCAAGATGTTTTAAGATTTCAGTTGTTATTTAAAAACATATTGTATGAAGCATGAAGGAGGCCTGCCACAATTTCAAGGCAGACCTGGTCTACATAGTGAGGTCCAGACCACAAGTTCATGGTAATAAGGTCTATAGAGTCTAATGTGTATCCCCAAATGTCCTTTAGTATGGGTCCTCCCACTGGAGTCTGGTTAACATACCATGTCCCATCCTTGAAAAGGACTGTCTGTCTCCATCCCAGCAGCCATTAGTTACCAGAAGTTCCAGAAGTGGGTTTTTTACCCAACTCCCCATGGGTATGCTGGAATTTCGTCTGATTTGAGCCTGCCTGGGACTTGTGCATGCTGTTACCGCCCGTGAGTTTATGTGCATAACTGACCAGCTATCTTGAAAACTTTTTTGTTGTGGTCATTATCAGCTCTGGTACTTAAAATCTTTCTGACCCCTCTTCCACAGTGATCCTGACCATGGAACACAAGTTTAATACAGTTGTCCTATTCAGGGATGAGCACGCTGCAACCTCTTGCTTTCTGCACATTAGCTATTTATGGGTTTCTGTGTAACCACCATCAACTGCATAAGGAAACTTCTCTGCTGAGACTTAAAAGATGCATTAATATACAGGTATAACAATGGACCATCATGAGTCTGTTTAAAAGAATAATGGTATTAGGCCCTCCCCTATGTCCAGTTAAATCCAACTAGAATGTGGTTGGCTACTTCCTAATATTTGTGCCACTATTCCACCATTGGGGATATCTTGTCAGGCCATTAGTTGTTGTAGCTCACAGGATTCACAGCTGAGTCAGGCTGATGATTAATTTTCTCTTCAGGACATGCACAGCACCTTCCAGCACTATGAAATCTAGCTAGAGGAGATGAGGCTCTAAGTCAGCACAGCTTGATTTCTCCTTGTTTGTTCTTCAGCTTATGTATGCAGTGTCTTCAGCAATAAGGAGACCCTGTTTTTATTTTTTATAATGCTTTTATTGATGTTTTGTGTATTTCAGACATAATTTTTCAGTTCAATTTACATATATTCCCTTTTCCCTTCCCCCCACCCCACTCAGATCATGCATTCTGCCATAACTGTCCTGCATATTTCTCTCAGTCTTTTTTGGGGGGGTATGTTTAGGATTTCACATTTTCCTTCTTTAAATTTTTATTACTCTAAAATATGAATACATACTTTCCACCCATATACAGTAATTACAGAGTCTGAAAGTAAGTGGTGGGTCAATTCTAGAGCCCATTAAGAGATTTACATTAGATACAATGAAATATATCTGAAAGCAACTGTGCTATTACAATGTGAATCTATAAATGGGCTCTAGAATTATCCTACCACTTATACTCACACATTGTAATTACCATATATAGATGGAGGTTATGTAGTCATATTCTTAAAAAGAATGTAAAGTTACACAACTTTATACTTGCATGCAAATTTACTGTTAAAATGTGAATCTCTAAATGTGTTTAGGAATCAACCTATAGTTTATTAAAGAATTTTTAATTTTGACTTATGTGTGGAGTGTATATATGCATATTTTGGAATAATATAAAATAAAAAATTAAAAACCTTTTTCATACATCATAAAAAAAGAGATTTACATTATAGAAAACAAAAGACGACCAAATGCTGGAGAGGTTGCAGGGAAAGGGGAACACTCATTCACTGCTGGTGGGAATGTACACTTGTGCAACCATTATGGAAAGCAGTGTGGAGAACCCTTTAAAGACTCAAAATGAGCCTACCACCTGACCCATCCATGCAACTCCTGTGTATACACCCACAAGACTCATCCTACCACAAAGATACATGCACATCCATGTTTATTGCAGCTCTCTTCACAATAGCAAAGAGCTGGAACCAACCCAAATGCCCCTCAACTGACTAGTGGATGACAAAAATGTGGTACATCTACACAATGGAGTACTATTCAGTAGTAAAGAAAGATGACATCATGAACTTTGCAGGTAAATGGACGGAACTTGAAGCCATTATGCTAAGTGAAGTAACACAGTTCCAGAGAAACAAGCAGCAAATGGTTTCCTTCATTTGTGTGTGCTAACACCAAGTCCCTACATGAAAGGCAAGCTGAACAACATTATTGTTATATTTCTGTTCATCTGAAAGGGAAACCCTGTTTTAAAAAAAGCAAAATAGAGAAGAGGCTTTGGTGCCATAGTGAGCAGGTTCTTCTGTGGGGTGTTCAGGTGCTCAGGTTCAAGCCTTGCTTGCTAAGGTAGGAGCCTGGCACCGCTCCAGACAGAGGGGCTGGGAGTGGATTGACTTTTGGGTTGCTGGGTGGCTGATTTGCTGGTTTGAGGCAAAGGCGATTGGGTCTAAACCTTAAATCCTTGTAGGGTGTGGCTTTCCAGGTGAGAGCGCCCCTCCCCCTTGCAGCCAGCAGAGGCTTTGGCGCCATAGTGAGCGAGTTCTTGTGCAGGGTGCTCAGGTGCTCAGGTTCGGGCCTTGCTTGCTAAGGTAGGAGTCTGGCGCTGCTCCAGACAGGTACCAGGGTGCAGGCTAAGACAGGCATCTCCCCCCCCCCACAACTGGAATTGAGGAGAAAGTATCCAAGTTGATTTTTTTGGGAGAACCTTCAGAACAGGAAGGGAATAGCAACTTAGACTTCCAATGTCCAATATATAAACAAAATTTAAAGCCTGAAACCTAGACAAGTTAACACTCCATAAACAAGGAGGGGGGAAAAAGGGTATCTGAAGGAGGCAAGCAAGGCAAGCCTTCAACACAGTGAAAAGACATTTGTGATTTGAATCACAAAAGGGAAACCCACATGCCAGGGACACGATGAAGGGACAACATGGGAAAGGTGCAGGATAATTCCACACCAAGCTCCACCAACCCTGTAGGAGATAGCTATAATGGAATCCCCTGGAGGTGACCCAAGAAACATATTTTAGAGGAATAATTGCAGACCTATGCAGAGAAATTAAAGAAAGAAAGAAGAATTCAGAGAACTAAAGAGAGAGGTTGAAAAACTCAAAAAGGACCTAGAGGGATACAATGACAAACTTCAGAAAGAATTAAAGGAAGAGAGTGACAAACTCCAGAAAGAACTAGAGGGAGAAGAAAAAACAAACTCCAAAAAGAAGTAGAAACACTGAAAAAGGAAGACAACCAATGAAGTAAGGAGCACCAAGAAGAGATTGAGAAGCTCAAAAAGGAAATGGAAAGACTAAAGAAATCACAGGATGAAATGAAAAAGGAAATAGAACACTCATCCAATCAAGAAGAAAGGAAAGGAAAATGCCTCAGAAATAGAATGGAGGAAGCAGAACAAAGAATATCAGATCTGGAAGATAACACAGAGCAACTAAAAAGCTCAAATAAAGAATATGAAAAATTTAAAAATACACAAAAGTCTAACAACCAGGAAATATGGGACTATGAAAAGATCAAACCTCTGCATCATAGGAATAGAGGAAGGAGAAGAATCTCAAGAGAATAGTATTGATCAGATCTTCAACAGAATAATCGATGAAAATTTCCCCAAACTAAAAAAAAACAAACCCATACAAATACAAGAAGCACATAGGACTCCAAATAGACAAGAT